>JANHGB010017032.1:0-19562 GCA_026283785.1 Coracopsis vasa
GCACAGGCTGCCCAAGGAAGCTGTGAATGCTCCACCCCTGGCAGCGTTCAAGGCCAGGTTGGACAGAGTCTTGGGTGGCATGGTCTAGCGTGAGGTGTCCATGTGCATGGCAGGGAGTTTGGAACTCAATGATCTTAAGGTCCTTTCCAACCCTCACTATTCTATGATTCTATTTCAGGTTTTTATCCTCGAGAAGGGCAGATTAATTATTATTGTCATGAAACTTCATAAGGGAAATTAAGGCAGATATTTGTATTGCATTAGTTTTCACAAGCACACAGCTTTTATTTATTTATTTATTTTTAATTTGCTGTAGCTGTTCTACATCAGAGTAAACTTTATGGCAAACCCATTGGTGCAACACAAAAAAATGCTTTCAAATACTTGTACATTCTCATAATTATTTGTCAGAGAGCTCAATTTTGTGTGACAAGTAAAAACCACTGAAAGTACCTAACTACAGTGTACGATTGCAGTGGCACAACTTTACTCTGCCAGTAAGTGAATTTCAAACAGAAGAGTTTTTCAGACTTCTCAAACTGTATGTGGGCATTTACCTTGCGTTTGAATACCCTGCATGCTCCAGTGTCCGAGGCAGGTACCTGGCTGTGGCCTACAAGTCTCTTTCATGTCTCTTTCCGAGAAAATTGGTTCTTGGTGACTGCTTACATTGAAGTTTGTGCACCATAGATTTGTATAGAAATGCCCCACTCTACTTTGTTCACTTCTAATTTATCTATCTTTTTTTGACTTGTGTATTTTGTGTGTGGCCTTTACAACTGCTGTCATACACACTGCTGGGTGGGCCTCTTGCAGTTGCCTTTCTGATGAACACATTTGATGCAGGCAGTTCTGAAATTACTTTTGAAAAGCGAAGTGAACAAACACTGTTGATACAGACTTGAGCCTGACTATTGTTAAAATATTATTCTAGAGTAGAAGAGAAGAGAGAAAGATACAACATGTACAAACATTGGGTGTTTCATGGCAGGAAGGGCTTTATGGTGAAGGGATCTTTTCTCAGGAAAAAAAACCTGTCAAGAAAGGTACAGCACTGCTTTAAGGTGTTGATTCTAATGTTGTTACATAAAAATTACAGAATTTTAGGGGCTTTTGGACATAGATACGTAAGATTAAATAAGTCTTATATTATCTTTTCTCAAAGATAGCTGATAAAATAATTAACAATGCATTATAATGTGCATGTGAAAGAGTCATTTGAAAATTATGCATAAGTTTTGCTTTTCCTGATAGCCAAATTTCTTTCATAGTGGTCTCCTAATATGGTTTTTTAATCTACAAAAAGAAAAGAATAACCTGCATTTTAAATCTGCTCTATCACTTTGCACCGTCAGCGCGCAACTTTTGTGCGTATGACAAAATGATGAATTTGGAAGCACCAGGCATGACTTGAAGTATTTCTTTTCCTTCCCTCTAGGCACTTGCACACATATACACAGGTACCTGTGGAAAGTTGTGCCTTCTCCGTTTCAGAGTCCTAGGAAGCATGTTGTGCTACTATCTGGAAAAGAAATGTCGTGTTTGGTTCAGCGTTTCTAATGCACAGGCTACCTGTGATGTAAGATGGCTTATTGCCGTACATGAGAATGACCTCTGACATACTAGTTACATAGAATGTGAATAGCTGCAGGTTCAGATATACTTTTATTTCAAGAGTGTTAAGAATTGATCGATGGCCCCATAAGAGACAGCAGCTCTGCTTTTCTAGTTGTGGTTAATTATATCAGAGTTGATGGTGTCATATTAGGTGCATGTATAACTGAGACATGTGCCTATTCAGTGTATGCTGAGTGCTAATCTATTCCAGTTCCTTGTCCCATAGCGTTTCTTTAAGCCAGAAAAAAATGTAAGTCACTGTTAATTTAATGAGCCAGGGAGAGGTTAGCACCTGCCTATCTAATCCACACTTTTCCAGTATTTTATTGGATTAAAGGAGTATCAGTACCTCACAGTCCTTGCTCATAAACAGCTAAACAGTACTTGACATTTAAAGAGATTTTCTGTTGTGCACTTGTATAGTCAAGAGTAATTCTAATCCTATTAAAGATATTATGTCATGGAGGCGTGCCCTGCGGGAGAAGGCTGCTGCTAACTGGCCCAATGGAAAGCAAAGGGGAGGGGCAAGCAGGAGGGTGGATTTATTACTCGATACTTAGGTCAGGGATTTCTGTGGGAAATGCCCAGTGGTTGCAGTTGCTGATGATTTCACGGCAACAGCACTGAAACACAGAGTGCTGTCTGATAGCTGGTTACTGAATGAGATACTGCAAATGGGTGGAAAGAAAAAAGACAGCATGTGAGAGAGAGAGTCAGACACAGAGAGGGAAGCTGAGAGCAAGGAAAGTGCTCCGGCTGGAGGAGTCTCCCAGGTGTACTGCAGAAGCTTTTTGGAAATGGATGCAAGGACCATCTGCTGCCTATAGATTAGAGGGCTGTAGATTAAGAGTGGAAAGAGCTTATGGCTCTTTTGAATAAAAATCAAAGTTCTGCATAACTGATTCATCAAGATAAATCATGAGTATGCTCTTGCATGGGATATTAATGTATAAATCCATGCTACAGATAGACAGAGTGCAGACTACATCGCTATAAAAAATAAAGCCAGCTACGATGCAGTGAATAAATTCTGCAGTGATTATCTGATTTATGTACGAAGAAAAAGAAGCAAAACACAGAGAGCTGTTATCATACTATGGCATTTGCAAGGCACTGCATTTAATGCTGAGAGATGCTATACATTAAATCTGACAACTGTGAAAAGAGAGATCATGGAGAAGTCAAGTAGTGAGGATTCTTCAATTCACCGGAGTCCATCTTTGGATAGCAAAGACTCAGATTTTGCTAAACCTTCTACCTCAGGGAGGCAGTTTGGTCGAGGTTTTACTGCTGGAGCTTTCTATGGTACAACTGGATCACGTACACAGAGCCACACTGGGCTCGGAACTGGGACCGGCATTGGGACTGGCATAAAAAGTGACAAATACAGTGCACCCAAAGGCAGCAAATACGTGGTCTTTTACCTGGATCTATCCTTTGTTTTCCTTTTAGAATTTAAGAAGTGCAACATGGCAAGAGGCTGCCTGTGTTGTTTGAAATACATGATGTTCCTTTTCAATTTAATATTTTGGGTGAGTACTGCCTTTTCAGTTCCCTTCATTTGTTAGTGTGTCCTGTACTGCTGCATTATGTGTACAGTGCATCTTTGAAGCAGTACTGTAACTCCCCCCCTCCACTCCATTTCTCTCATACCTGCTTTGAATATTTTCAGTGTTAAACTTGTATCTATTAGGAAAATGTACATGCTTTCTATGTATTTATTACTACCTGATTACTGTAGTTTGGCTACTAATTCCTCAAACTTGCTGTTCTAAAATGTATTTTGAAGTAGATTGTCTGAGAAAGGGCAGAATTGTTCCCCTTTAAGGAAGAGCACAATTACTGTAGCATTAAGATCCTGCAGTGGCAGGGTTTTTGCATTCTGTTGTAATACATTGTGTTGCATTAAGCTGCAGGTTAATTTAAATTTTAAGTACATTCTCATTGTCATCATATATCTTATTTGTTTTTTGTAAACTTCATTTGACAAAGTGCTTTTGCATTTGGAGGAAGTTCTGTCACATTTCTCCAGTTAAAAAACAAAACAAAACAAAACAAAACCCCCAAAACCCCAAACAAAACACGTAAGCACGTATGTTTGAAACTCTAAAGATATCAGCATAAATGTGAGATGACTGGAATGGTGAATTAATCTGAATTCAGTTTCAGCTGCAGTTGTCCACGTTGGTGTGTGAAGTTAGAGACTTGCACTTGCTTTTGAGGGATTGAAATTGATTTTCCTCCATCAGCCAAAAGGTACGAGGAGTTGTAACAATGCCTCAGCAAGCAAGTTAAAAGCGTAATGGGTCCTTTGAGCAAAGTATCGTCATGTATATGGGAGGGAGGAAAAGTTAAGTCATCTGGCAGCTGAGCATCCTTGAGTGAATAATATTGTTGAGGAAATCGCAGGCTAATTGAAACACTGAGTATGCATGAATGTAGCTCAATATGAAATGGTTTGCTTAGTTTGAAATCAAAGATCACTGCTTTCCTGATGGTTGCAGAGCTTGGGCATTTGAACAAAATCAGTCACGGTCATGATCCAGAAATACGCAATAAGCTTCATACATAAATTAAAATGCCATCCCTGGATTTATTTTGGCAAAAGGGGCATTAACAGTCTAGTTCAGATGTCTACCTCTGGTGCAGAGAGATCATTGTTCAAATTAGGAGTCTTACTAGCAGCTTCTTTGTTTATCTTGACCCACTTACTGAAATAACCTTTAAGAGCATGAGTTAATGGGAGATTTGGTACTCATGCAACAGTGAGTTTTTTCAGTAATAGACTTAAATGCTACAATCACTGAACTTGCAGGTGTCTTACTTAAATAGAAAAGTAGAAATATCACTGAAGAATATCTGATTGAAGCTCATTTGTGATTTTTTTTCCTTTTTTTTCATTTTTTGCTGTACCAGAAAGTTGCCTTAACTATTTCTAGAAGAACTCACTTTGAACACACTGGATTTGTATCAAATTGGTGCATTACTTTGACATTTTGGAAGCACTTTTTTCATATGCTGTATGTTGTGATTAGCTTTGGAACAGCTTTTATCTGATTACTCATGTCCTCTGTGATCAGTCATTAAGTATCTCTTACCCTTCACCTCCTTAGTGACAATGTCTTTCTTTGCTTTTATCTCCCTCCAAATCAGCAATTTTCTTGACTGTGCATCAGACATTCAGAGTCTGTTTTTCTGTTCCTTGAACTTGCAAAAATACTTCAGACCTCATCTGTGTGCTCATCTCTGTCTGCTCAGCTCCCACTGGACTTTACACAAGCACATTGCTTCTTAGGTTAAAACTAGCCTACCATCTGGAACAGTTCTCTATTGCCCAGTGCTTCTTGAACTCTTACCTCTTAATCCACTTTGCACCTTTCACACCATGTCTTTTGTTGTGAGGCTTATACGACTTTTCTTTCTGTTAAGCTTTGTCACCACATCTCCGTCTAACATTCTAAAACCGCTTTTTACATGAACCAGGCTATACAGAATGAAAGTGATACTCTGAAATGGTGAATCTGAGAGATTACAGAAAAATCCTAAATGCAAGATGTCAGGTACTTTTCAAAGTAGTTTTCAACAGAAATTTGATCCACTAGACATGTTTAAATTGTTCAGAAGCTCCCCTTTCTTTGCTTTAGCTGGCTTATACTCAATTTTGCAAGCCAGTCTTGATGTTCCCATGCATTCTGACAGGGGACTTTAGTCTTGCTAAATTCTTATTACTTTTTTTTTAACCAGGCTATTTTATTTTCTTGAACCATTCAAATGAATAATATTATCACCTCTTTTTACTCATGGAAACTCAAGCTAGAATGAAGCACACTTACAGGCAGGTGTTCTGTAGTTTGCCGCCTCTGGCTTCATAACTGTAATCTACATTAGTTCTGCTACGGTTGAACTAGAAACACATTTTGGATGTTTGGCTCTGTATGTGCTCCTTGCTGACACTGTGCACTTGCAGTATCTCTCACTCCTGCCCTGAGGTCTTCTGCTAGCCTTGCGCTGGGCTCCACACACAGCTCTTGCCAGTGCCCTCTACTCTTACTCTGTCCTGAACACTCCCTGCTATTTCAGTCCTGTATTTCTTCTTAACCATTTTTTCCCATTCTCAGGTTTGCCTCTTCTCATTGCTTTCTTCTGAATTTTTGTTAAGAAACCCATGTCCGAAAACACGACCTTGTGGCCTGCTCTTGAGCAGGAACATCTTTTGTAATGCAAAGTGATTTATTTTTAAAAAGTGAAGGCTCTTTTTAAGCGTGAAGTTTTCTGAAACTGTAATTCAAAGCAGAATGGGACTCCTGCTCTTCAAGAGGCAGGGAGACCACTGCCACACTGTTACCTTCTGACAAAGGCAAGAAGCGTTTTCTTTTGTTTTACACAGGAACTGGTTTAGGCAACTGGAAACAGAGGTGGAAAAACTGTGTTTCAAGGAGTCTTTAAACAGGTGCCAGTCTAGCAGCTGTACAGCTGCAATAGGCAATCTGGTTGACCAGCTTGCTTTCCACAAAGCTTCATTGTTCTGAGCCTGCAGTATGGTTGTTCTGCCATAATAAAATGGTGTTTCTGAGATGCTTCCTCTGAAAATAAAGACAGGTGGTATCCTTTGGCATTCCAGAAAGCTGGGCATTATTGTATTGAACAATTATTAGTGTTGGCCCAAAGAAAGATGCTCTTCTATAGAAAAAAAGGAATCCTTTTCCATTATTTGCTTCTTGATGCATAGAAAAAGGCTGGGACCTAATCTGTCCCTCCTGGGGCAGTGAGCTGTAGTATGCATTCAGCCTGGTTAGTCAGCTTATATATATTTAAAGATCAATTACATATGTATCTGTATATTATACATATTATTTTAATATAGAATATATAAATTTTAATTTATATGTATGCACACGTATATGTTTGAAGGTGATGGAGAAGTGCAGTGGTTAGTAGATTCTCTCTGTTGTTGTGTAACAAACGTATTGTTGCTGTGATTACTACGATAAAGAGGTGGTGCATTGTTTCTGCCCAGCAAGAATTCAGCTTCTGTGAATTAGAATAATGACAACAAAATACAGTTTTTGAAAATTAGTAGCATGTATATTAGTTACTGTGGAAGGATTGCATATGAGTTCTGCAAAGCAAATTGATCTAAGCAGGGCCCAGCGGTAAGTTGAAATAGAAGGTGTTTCTCCAGCATATCACTAAGAGCTTCAGGTATTTCTCTGTGGCCCTCTGATCCTTAGTTGTTCTTTGCCATCTGGCATTGCTTTCTTTTAGAGATTAGGGAAGTCTGAGCTGAGGGTTAAGGAAGCTTATAGTATTTAATTGTATGGCTAGGATGATGGATTACACTGAACTCATCCTAAGTGCATAATACGTTTTGCACAGAACTAGGTAACTATCAATGTTAGTTGATTTAGTTTACCTTCAAGAATATTTATGTGCAAACATATGGAGATTGCAAAGTAGGTAATATAGCTCTGCAGGAGAAATAAAATACTAATTTTTGCTTCTACAGATAGCAGGTTAATTGTCAAAAAGGTAATCACCAAATATAAACATAAGGGTTTATGTCTTTCTAGGGCAGGTTTTACTTGTTTTATTAGAGAAAAGGATCACAATAATTATTGTCACAAGCTGTATCAGAAAATCTTACTGGCTATAAAATGGAAATTTTATAAAACGTAAATTTTTAAAGGAAATTTCACTCATGAAATGAGAATTTCATAGGGTCGTAAAAGGGAAATTTTGAGGTGACAGGAATAAGTTATCAAAAGTTGAGTAGAGAACTTTACAAGTAGCTGGTGGTCATGGTTAAATTTAGCTAAGGTTAATGGATCGACATACAGTGGAGCATTCATAATACACATCTTGTTAGATTTTGGCATTGCTTAACTTTAACATAAAATGCATTTTGTTAAGGGGAATATATGACAAGATTATTAAACCTCTCATCTTCTGTGTTTCAGGAAGAGGCTTTCCTTATCTTAGATCAAGAAGATCCTTAATGTGGTTTATTTGTTAAATTGTTTGTATTTAAAATACTACCCAAAAAATCTGATACGAATAATCTCTATTTATTAACGGTATGATTAGAAGCAGACTTTTTTGTTTATCTAAGTTAAATGAAGTCAAATTTACAAATTCAGGTATTTAATCTTCAGTTCCAAAGTAAATTTTATAATAGATTGGAAGTGCTTTACTTTCACTACAACATAAAGCTATAAGGGAAAAAGATGGGCTAGAAACTTGCTAGTCCGGAAGTGGCAGCAGAAAGTCAAATACAGCAAATTTTTTTACTGATAATCTGTTATTAAAATAATGGATAAAGTTTGTTGCTCCTGAAGAAGATTTTTCTGCAATAACAATTTGTCTAATTTATTCTTATAGTGGGAGTAATCAATATTTTTTCCTGTAAATTAAAAACAATGTTGTGTGTTTATCAGAGAGCATAAAGGCAGTTGTACAGTAGCCATGCAGGTCACTTTTTAGTAAAGACTCGATCAGACTAAAAGAAAGACAGCGTATCCATTCTCTGGGTCTGGCTGCTGTAAAGCAGCTAAGAGTTTTAGAATGTTTTATATAAGATAAGCCATATTTATTTATACCAAACTGGAACATATACTGTAGTGCACTGTTTAGTTTGAAGTGCAAAGTTTTAATGCTTAACTGAACCTGTTGGACAGACAATGAAATGTTGTGAAGAGGCTTTGTCCCTATGAATAACTGAAAGTTAATCTCTGAGGTTTAAGAGGGGTGGACAGTTTGTCCCTGAAATGAGAACAAAATTGCTAAGTACAGACAGCTTAGAACAGGAAACACATTCAAATTCTTTCTTTTATTGTCCTCCCCCTGGCTGCATTATCTGATATTTCCTATTTTCTGACAGAAACCCTAATGACTGGGAGAGACAGTGAGTGACCAGGGGATGTGATCTCTTGACATAATAGCAATATTTACTTCTGTTGTATTTTGACTCTAATGACATAAATCAGCAGTGAGGTCAAAGTTGCAGTACAATCCTGTGAAAGTAAGACTATTCAAACCAAACCAACCAACCAACAAAACACGAACCAATCAACCACCCCTGCTCAACTAACCAGCCTTTTAGCATGTCAGTGTTTTGTCTGTGAGTAGAAGGAAAGATAATATTTAGTTCAAAGACAGTGATATCCTAACGCATATGATGTAAATAAAGGCCATTTTAAAACCTGTATGATGACATTCCAGAATAATATTCAAACATTACTTGAAGCCTGAGACTAGTTTTACTTTAAAATACCAAGGTTTGCTTCGGAGCTGAGTTAGACTGGTTAACCCAGGTGGTGAGGGCCCCATAACTAGTTTTAGGGTCTAAGACATTTCAACTTGATAGGGAAGACATCTGATACAGCATTTTTCACAGCATTCCTCTCACTAGCTGCTCTTTGCTAACACCGTATTATATTCTATGCAGTTTGTGGGGGAGGGGAAATGTTGGCGCTTTTTTATAGTATTATTATTTTTTTATTATTTTTGCTTTCCTTCAGTGTGTGTTTTTACTCCAGCTGTAGGTAGGTGTGAAAGCCATTTGTTCTTGTTATTTTGAATATATGATGAGTTGATTAATGACTCAAAAAGCAGGTATGTTTTATTCATCTGTTGTAATGTAGCCTGCTGGACATAGTTCAATTATTTGTAAATGAGGAGGTATATGGTAATTGAATGTGAGAAGCAGAATAAGAATTTCAAATTGGAAAACAAATTACTTCTCTCCAGCACTCCTGCCCCTCCATATTCCTAGAGTTAAATCTTTTTTTAAGCATACAGCTCAGGTTCTATTCCTCGTATCTTTCAGCTGTGTTACCTGAAGCAACTTTCTTCAGCCTTCTGTGTCTCAGTCCCCCTAACTTTTAAAAACAATGCTGATACCAACTTTTATAAAGTGATGGCCATAATCATAGGGTACAATTATTGTTAACTTTGAATAAGCTTTATAACAGTAATGTTTCTTACTTACCTATGGCCTCTTAGACCCATGCAGAACATTTCATTAAGCTGCTTGACTGGGCCTTGGTTGGCATGCAGCCTTTTTGTCTGTTCCTGCTACCTTCCAGGTAAGTTAAGTCTGCAAGAAGCTGATCCAAAGGGATATAATCTTCGCCATCTGAGTAGAGGATGAGCTTGTAACTCCATTATGTGGCTGTCCAACGAGGTATTTAATATTCTTATTTAAATGCTGCTGACACAGAACAGGACCTGGATAGAAAAGATGAGAGGATGATAGTCAAATTGTGGAAAATACAGTTCACTTAATTTTTGCTGTGCAGGAAATAAGAATGTTCCTCCCAGGTCGCCGCAGATAAGACAGTATGCTATACTTAGTAGCTCCTTTGTGTTTATCCCGTATAATTTGTAAAGTTACCTAACCTTTTGGCAAGTCATGGAAACTGTGAATCAAAGGAGGAATTCTACTGGATATCTTGTGCTTTGCTTTAAATATCTTGCAGAAATAAATAAACCACATCTTCCAAACAAAGGAAAGGAACCTAGTATGGCTGTAGGTGTGTTATAAAAGAGTGAATATTTACTGAAATTGTTGGGGACTTGTCACAAAAAAAGAGATTTTAATACCACTTTACAGAAATGACTGCAGGCACTGAATTCAGAGCATTTTCACAACTTTCTGAAATGAATTAGTTTTAAATCAACTCGCATCTCCATTCAGCTCAGTCCCTTACTGCTTAGGAATAACTTAAGTTGCTGACTTTATTCAGTAGAGATAATTGGACATCCAGGTGTTTGGAAATTTGGCTGGGATGATCATTCTTCTTTTGTCTTGCTTTTCTTGAGCTGGGCCAAAGATTACATGGCTGTCCAAACCTTTTTCATTTAACTACTCCATTCAGTGTAGCAGGATTGTGAATATTCTTGGGACCTGCTGCCAGTTTGAATTCAATTTATCTGCAGCTTATCTTCAGTAATGTCTCTCAAAACTTGGCATCACAGCCAATAGCTTAATCACTGCCCAGGTAATGCAGGTAGGGCAAGGTTTTCACAGGGTTACAATACATCCAGACAATGTTTGTTGTTGTCCTTAAGGTATAACCAAGTCCCTACAATCTTAGCAACTAATTGGAACCCATCTTTTAAGTGTTTAGTGTCACAATTAACATACTGGCTCTCTTATATCTCACCCAGAGGCTCTGTGCTGTGTGGGAACACAGAGCTGCTGGCTGCCTCTTGTATACCTTGGAAGGGGGTGCAAGCTGAAGCACAGAATGACTAGCCTGCCATTTCTTTTATTTCTTCCTTTGCTTTCTTGTATTTGCTGTGTTTTTTTTGTTAAATGGGGTAAATGAGAATTAACTCTTCAGTGTCAAAAGAATCAATAATGTTTGCAAATGCCACTTCTGTTTTAGTGGGGAAGAAATTCTGTACCCATGGATACTTCTTGAATCCACTTGGTCCTCTTTGCAAGCTGCATCTGGTACTCCTGTCCTTTCGCCTGTCTTCTAACTCTCCTAAATGAAAACCCCTTGTCCTGTTTATAATCAATGCGTCAGGGATACATAGTTTTGAAAATACATTAAACTAGTGTCTCTATTTCTTTATTTCCTTATAACCGTGGCAAGTCATGAGGCATCAGAGATCGAATTTGCATTTTCTTTTATTTCTTTTGTGGAATTCCCCGTAATTTTGTTTTATGCGCATTCTGGTACAATACCTACTGCTGTAGGTACAAATTATAGGTCTGCAGTAGGAAATGATCACATTACTGCTGATTCTTAAAAGTGTATGACACGTATTAAGAGTTGCTGCAAGGAATTAAAACCAGCAGAAACTCGTATGCTAATAGTTTGTTTCTCACAGATTATTGATTTTAAGGAGTTGTGGCTGATGAGGTTTGAGGGTTTTTTTGTTACTAAAATAAGTAGGTTTTAATGGCTTTTAATTAATTTTTTTTTCATGGTGAAGAAGATGAAGCAAGACAGTCATGATCTGTGAATGAAGATAAGATTATGAGCAGATGACTATAAGCTGTAGGGATTCATCAGCTTAATGAATTACTAGTCATTAGCAGAGATGCATTAGTTACTGTGTGCATGTTTCTACCATGCTGCACATGTGATGCAAAGCATGTTAACTTAAACCAAGCAGTTTACTCTGCAAATAATGTGTGTGATGATGAACAGTGGAAGCAGTTAACTTGGAGGAATTCTGTCATATACAATCACCACTCTGTGCTGCAATAGACAATCACCGAGTCTGAAATGATGCAAAAATGAAGCAGAGGGAAAAGAATCGGCACTGTATTATTCAATCAAATTTTCTCAGTTTGCTGTCATACAAAACAGGATGTTACCAGAAAGGCTACTTCTGAATAAGAGGTTTGTTCTTTCAGATTTCTTGATTCATGTGTTAAGCACACTTTTCATTAAATGATGCTTCTGAATACTTAATAGCTCTGTCACTGCTGAGTAGCATGGCTTCTTCACAAGGCTCATTTCTTCCTCTGTATTGTCTTGGAGAGTCTCCAACCAGTTCTGATCTTAAGCAGGGAAGAGATCTGTCTTTCAATGGATCGTAATTCTAAAACATAAACATCTCATTTGTCTCATTTCATAGTAGTTTGAAACTAAATTGGTGGTTAAGAGTCTTACTTTCCTGTACTTCTGTGTCCTGTTCTGTCCTGCACCTGCCCCACCACTTTCTTCTGCAGTGTTCCCTTTATGTAAAGACAGTTAAATATGAAGAAAGAAAAGAGAAGTAATAAACTTTATGTTCTCAATTGCTCTTTCCTTAGAGTTGTGATTGCCCTGTCATCTCTCATTTTCACTGCTTTAAGGAATTGACATTACATCTGTGGCCATAATCCCAGAGTGCTTTAGAACCATTTAATGTATTTATCCTCCTGACACCTTGTAAGTATGGGCTGTGCTTTTATTCTGCTAATACAGATGGAAAACTGAGCCACCAAAACAAATAGAATGTCTGCAATGGAACACAGGGTAGAGAGTTGAGAACTACTGGAGACCAGAACTAGGAAGTTCAGTTCAATGTAGTTCAGCAGGTAGGCTTGTGTTGAGTTTGCCTGGCATTGCCCATGAGCCCGAAAACCCGATCATCTATTTTGAGCTTGGGTGTCTTTGCAGCTGTCTTCCCTGCACTTTCATTTCCAGATTAGCTTGGGTAGAGACAGCTTAAATCTGACTATATCCATGGTGTAGGTATGTCCTACTAAGGGACTTGTACAAAGTTAAACTGAAATTGAATCTGGATCTCTGAAGTGTCTTAAGCAGCAGACCATCTGTTATGTGCCGTGCTTTGTGACAGGACTTGATGTAGGCAAGCCGCCTATAAACTCAACATACTTGTGCAGCATGGTCCACGGGCACAAAGCTCTTTCCAGATTTAGGATCTGTAGATCACCCTTTTATTTGGCTGTGTACTCCGGAGGTTTAGTATGTCACTGACTTCCAGAAGTACCTAGTAGATTTTAAGCTTTCTCATGACACATAACATAAATCCTAAACCTCCCCCACACTTGCAAAGTGTCACTAAGGAAACTGAAGTTCTCTTCTTGATACCCTCATGACAATCAAGATGAACAGTTTACTATGGGATGTTTCTTTTCTTTTTTTTTTTTCAAATGACACCAGCCCAGGTAATAAAATAATTCTGCAAATGATACATAAATAAACCAACGCTGTATTTAACACTTACAGAAGGTAGAGACAAGAAGAGAAAAAACTTTCCTGTTGCATGTGTGTCAGTAACAAATCCTCTTCCTTTCCATACTCCCCAAGCCATATGTTTGTCTTCTACTGTAAGATGTTTGCTCTAATGACTTTTTCAGTGTGTGGAATGTAAAAAGACCTCTCTCTCTGGTGGGATCTTTTTTTCCACTGTCAGCATCTGGGAGGATGATTGGTTTATGTCTTTCAGTGCAACATTGGGTTTGTGTCTCATGGGATGTACTTAAAAATGCAGATAGGTAGTGTTTTCTTTGATCCTGTTTTGTTATTTTTGTGTGTTTAGGGGTTTTTTAGGTGTTATCAAAGTGCTCATCAAAGTGACCTGTGGAGGTGGCTACAATATATGACCTTAGTGTGATAGAGCTATTTGTTACTTTGACAGGTTGGAATCCCATTTTCTTGGAAATTTTAGCACTTTCTTTAGGTAGAAATGGAAGCTGGCACTATTGTTAGATTTTCTCCTTGTTTTGTTTACTAGCCTGTTCTTCCATTTACAACTTAATTGGAATAAATCATTCTTGTGATTTATGATTTTCTAGATGTTAGTGGTAAGGTTTCTGTCATTCTGCTGTGAGCATTTAAATTGATGATCCAAATAAACTGTAGTGGGGTTACAAGTTAAGATAGTTAAGACTGCTGTGTTTGACTTCTGTTTGTTTGATTTATCTCCCATTCATGAGGCTCAAATGTAAAACTGATTATAATGGATCAGACCAAAAGTTATATCCTGATTTTGAACGTGGATGATCAAGAATGCTTAATAGACACTAAAGAAGTGGAAAAAAAATCATGGAACTCCTTTGAGTTATTTATCCTATGGCCTTCCTAAATTCTCTGGAAGTATGTTCACGTGTTTAATTATGTATTCTGTGAAAGGGCGCTTCCTTTTAAGCTTGCTGCTTGATAATTACAATGGATGTTGACAGATATTCTGAAAAACAGTGATCTGTCCCCCTTTCTGCTTTTTTTATTGTTGTTTGGAGGTTTTTTGTGTGTTTTGTGCTTTGGTTTTGTTGCTTTTTTTTTTTTTTTTTTTAATCAGACTACTGTTCTGTCTTTTTTTTCTATATGCTGGAAAGGCTCTAACATTTTTGTTTACTGTGAGCTGCTGCAGTGGTTACAGCATATTAACCTTGAGCAGCAGCACTGCATGGGATTCCCTTGCAGTCTGTATGACACTAGCACAGAGTTGTCAGAAGTAAGACCCTTGTGTTGTAAGGAAGACTGCCAGCTGCAGTTAGTGCGGGTGTGATCACTGGGACTTTTCTAGCAGACGGAAGTCAAGGCACACAGTGTACTTTATGGAATTAGGTATTGCCTGTTGAACGAAGCCTGTCATTTTCCAGAAGAATGTATGTTTTAGCAATTCCCAGTGAATTAGCAGCTAATTGCAATTTTTGGGATCCTTAAGAGTAAATAACATGGAAATAATATTCCATTGTTCTTATAATCAGTGTTGTAGTGTTTAACCAGACTTCAACATCAAACTAAAATTTATGGTTTTAAAATGGTAACTTATAAAAGTTTGTTCTAGTAATCCTTCCGGCATCAAATCATGCTTGATTTGTCCTTGTGTTAAAGCAGTTGCTTTGAGAACTCTATAAATAAGGCAGCTAGATATGTGACCCTTTTGTAATGTTGTACCTTAATAATATTGACTTTTTGTTTTGTTCAAGGTTTGATATCAAATATATTGCTGCTACCTGTTAAATCTGTAGTTTCAGTCAAAATTTGTAAATAAAATATTAAAAATAAAAAAAGCTAAAATCCTTAAATATTTAATGATTTTGTGTAATCTTGCTGTATGCAAGCAATTCAAATGAGTATACTTGGTTTAAGATTTACTTTAAGGGCTGAATTCTTAAGATAATTTTTTTTCTGTCCTTCATTTTGCTGCAAAGTAGGAGTTACAGGCTTGTAATCTGTTAATGCAGAGTAAAGGAAAAAAGGATATACTGGTTTTCATAAACTTTTATTATTTATCTTAAAAATACACCACTTTTATCTCTGGAACCATGGAGAGAATGCTTGTAAAATATTATGCTAAGAGGACAGAGTATTTGAAGTGTGGGATTTATTTTAATTATTATTTTGTTTTGTTGTTCTTGGTGGGTGGTTAGTGTTTGATGGATCACATGGGCAATCTCTGAAAGGGAAAATCAAGCTATTCTGGACGGAATGAAACACTCTGCATTGGACATCCATTGTTATATATTGTTTAGTATTAAACAAGATACTTAAACAGATATTGCATTTGTCTAAAGGGATTTTAATTTAAGAAATCTATTTCACTGGCAGTCAGCCCTAATGCTTCAGCTGGATGCCATTCATTGGTGTTTCACATCATTAACATCACTGTCTTGGTTTCAGCTGTAAGTTATTTTTTCTCCTTCCTAGTAGCTGGTGCAGTGTTTGGCTTCAATCTGAGAACAGTGCTGATAACGCACCAATGTTTTAGTTGTTGTGGAGCAGCACTTACTCTGATTAAGGACCTTTTAGTCTCTCATGCTCTAACAGTGAGGAGAGGCACAAGAAGCCAGGAGGAATCAGAGACAGGACACCTGACCCAAACTAGCCAAAGGGGTATTCCCTACCACAGCATGTCATGCCAGTATATAAACTGGGCGGAGTTGGCTGGGAGGGACTGATTCCAGCTTGGATTGGGCTGGGTATTGGTTGGCAGGTGGTGAGCAATTGTATTGTGCATCACTTGTGTTTATTATTTGTTTCCCATTCCCTTTTTAATTTTATATGCTCTCCCTTTGTTATTTCCCTTATCATTATTATTATTAGTTTTATATTATACTTTAGTTACTGGACTGTTCTTATCTCAACCTGTGGCGTTTACATTCTTTCAGTTCTGCTCCCCATCCCACCTGGGGTGGGGGGTAAAAGAGGGAGTGAGCAAGTGTCTACATGGTTCAGAGTTACCAGCTGGGCTTAAACCACAATAATCATTCATTATAATACCACTTATATACTATAATAAATGAAAAATGTTTTATGGCCATGAAATTGAGAGGTGAGTATAGCAAAGCTAGTTGCCTGGAATTTTCTTTGGAGATAACCATTCCAGAATTTTCTGTGGATGTGTAAAGCTGTATTATTTTTGGCAAGACTTGTACATTTTTTTACTTTTTTCTTTTCTTTTCCTGGTAATTCTAATGGCAGAGGACATGTCACTGCTGTAATTCATGGATTTGGCTATGGGTTGTATGCGGTTTGAAAAATTATACTTGTTCTGTTTTGACTTAACCCCGAACACATTCTGTTCCATTTTAGCCAGGAGCACAGGGGAAGAATTTCTTTGCTTTTGGATTTTTGCTAAAGTTGCACTCGACTTGCAGAGAGCAGCAGCAGCCAGTGCTGCTGGCTTGCCAGGGTAAGGGCTGGAGTTGGATCAAAGTCCCAGGCTCTGAGCGCTTGGATGTGAAGGAAAGGGGTTTAGCTGATGGCAGTCCGGATGAAAATAAGTACGTTACTACAAAACTGTTTGAACTTACTTAGAAAAAAAGCTTAAGTTCTGGGACATGGGTGAGCTGTTACGAAAGTGTTTCTTACAAGTTTACTAGCGTAGACTGGAGTCTGCAAGCAACCTAAAAAAATTAGTTTGGAGAGATGTTAGCTGCTTCTGCTCATTAATATAGAGTGCTGGTAATCTATAACAGATTGTGTATAGGTGATGCTCATTGGTGCTGTAAACCTGCTTATTTATTCAGAATTTCCCTTCTCCCCTTTGCATGTTTGTATCTAAAAGATGGTGGTTATTGGGAGTTCAGACTTGTGTGATGCAAAATAGAAGTCCATTAAAAGATGTCTTGAAGTGTGTTTCCTTTTCAGTACCAAAAACCTCAAGAATATTTTCTTTGACAAAATTACCTTTATAAAAAAGAAAAATTGTTTTTGCTAAATAGCTGTTAGTGATCTGGAACAGTAAGAGCTAATGTGAAGCGCTTGTTTAATAGATTTGCATTTGTAGCTTACCATTTAAGTGTTGTGGTTTGTTATCATTGGGTCTTTCTCACTTTGACAATCTGTTAGCTATAGCAAAGCCATCAGTTAGTTCCGGAGTTTTTCCACATAACCTTTCTAAATGGCATGCTGTCTGCATGTAACTGAGCCTCTCTGTGCTGTTTTGTTGCAAACCAGCCATTTTGTTATTGTTGTTGGGTTTTTTGTTTTATTTCAGCTTGGAGAATTAAGAATTAGTAAGTTCTATTGGCCATTTGATTGTGTTAGCTGAAATTGAGTACACTTAGAAACTTCTTGCTTTCTAATGGCACCCATTTGTTATAAGAATTGATGTTGAACACTTCAGTCTGTTGTGGGCCTCTGCTTTACAGAAATAGACCTAGAAATCTGGCCATCTTCCAGGCCATTGTTTGCTGCAGTTGTCACTGGTATTTTATTTTTGGGAAAGGATGAGGGAAAGTGACATACAAGCCAGTAAGTCTCCAATGAGACAGAGTAATGGGGTTTTTTGTTGTTGTTGTTGTTGTTTTGTACTATGTGCTGTTAAAGTTTTATGTATAAGCATGTTATTAAATTCTGAAATGCTTAAAATAATTTGTAAAATTAACTATATTTGTAATGATGTTGACTATTCTGTTGAAAGCTGTAGTAAATTCCTGTGATGCTTCGCATGAACTGGTGAATGCTAATGTTCTCTTCAGAGAAGTTAATAGATATCTAAAACCTCGGGGGGGTTGTGTTGTTTTAATTTCAGGATTTTGATTGTTTACCTTTAAAGTTCTGTCCTCTGCAGAAAGTACAATTATCTGCTTTATAATATTTTCATTTCATACAGCAGATAATCATCTAAATGACATAGATACATTTCCCTTGCTAACTCAACTCATTATAAATATGTAATATGTGTTGTGGATTAGTTTATAATAATTTGTAAGGTAATATGTAGGAAAAATCCGAAACAGGGAAGACTAATTGTATATAAGTTACAATTGTAACTTACAAGTTGAGATCCTCTTCCTACAGAGGGTTGGCGTGTTGAATATGTAAACTTGTAAGCTTTAAAGAATCTGGCTCAGCTGATCCCTTATGGGTAATGATCTGTGTGCCTTTTTCTGGTTCATGTTTTACATCTGACAATTTCTTAAGTGCTTGGAGGTGGTGCTGTTTCGTTGTAATTCTAACTATGATATGGTATGTAAATAGTACATGTTAGAAGAAGGATACTATAGTTACATGCTTATGGAAATACTATTGTCAATGCTTATTGTTCCTGCTTAAAAAGTGATGTGCTGCTAATTGAACCACAATAAAAGCATTGGAGCTTGAGTTTATTGTCACCAGAGTTTTGTGGCAGAACAAATTTTCTGTAAGAAAAATTTGGCTTAGAGAATCTTCCCTTCCTAAAATGATCATTGTGGGCACTTAGGTTTTTAATTGCTTTCTGAGACACTTGAGAAGAATGGAACCTTTTAGAAAGTTTTGACCAATTAACCTTCAAAGAGTTCCTAAGAAAAGAGCTGGCCACTTGAAAATGTAGGAAAGCAAGTTCCTAAAAGTGCAGTCATGTGAAAGCGCAGAAGTTGGTAAAGAAGTAGAAGGCTTTTTTTATTTGATTGCTGGTTTTATTTTTTCTTTAGTCCTTCTTTGCTGCATTTCCAGTCTGTAATGTAGGGAATAGTGGAACTTACAAATTTCAGTGGTTTAATGGAAATATGAATTCCAGTTATTTGGTACTTGAATGCTCTTGAAATGAAGGTCATACAAATAGCTTAGATAAGTAGTCTTCCATTTTTAGTTCGGTTGTGTGTTTTGTGCATCAGAATAGAACAGAAATCCGTAAGATGAATCTGACTGCTAAAACTTAGACCAAAAAAGGTAACTTACCTTCTTAATGCTGAACATAGGAAAAAACTGAAACTACTCTTAGTAAAGTTTTATGGTAGCAAGAAAAGGACGGAGAAGCTGTGCAGTGATTTTTGTGGCTTAAATATAACTTTCTCCTTGGAAAAAAAGTCAAAGACACCACTGAACACACAGAGGTAATGCAGAGATCAGATTTTTAACTCAAACATTGGTACAAAAGTTAAGGAAAAATCAGCAAAGATCCGTGTTTCTTGCTTTTGTGAAGCATAAAGAGAACTGCATTTTCTTGGCAAACAGCTTCCATAAATGATGCTGGAAATCATAGAACGGTTTGGGTTGGAAAGGACCTTAGGATCATCTAGTTCCAACCCCCCTGCCATGGGC
>JANHGB010017035.1:0-18268 GCA_026283785.1 Coracopsis vasa
GGTTGCCCAGAGAAGCTGTGGCTGCCCCATCCCTGGCAGTGTTCAAGGCCAGGTTGGATGGGGCTTTGAGCAGCCTGATCTAGTGGAAGGTGTCCTTGCCCAGGACAGGGTGGCTGGAACTGGATGATCTTCAATGTCCCTTCCAACCCAAATCATACTATGATTCTATGAACTCAAGCTAGAGTTCATAGTTCAAAGCTAGCTTCTAGAACTGAATCTGAGCTCAAACTGAAATGAGCACAAATCCATCTGAAATAGGTCTTGAAATAAATGGAAGACAGAAGGAGATGGAGTATAAGTTAAGCGAGATAGGTCTTCCTAAGGGCAAAAGAAGAGAGATGCTGCTGTTACCTTTAGAAAACTGTTCAGAAATCTATTACTTGTTGGTGCTGAGATTGTGTTTAAATCATGAAAGAATAATATTGCAGCCCATTATACAAATATGCTGTTGAAAACCCATCAATAGCAGTAATAATAACTTTGAATTCCAGGATAAGTGGGGGTTTAAAATAAGATTGAGTATTGGAGACTATAGTTTAGAAGGAGAAAATAATTGTCTCTTGATGTCTTTGCTGGCATTCAAGGAAAGAAGACAATTTTTTCTGCCAGTAAATAGAAGAGTGTTGGCATAAAAGGGAAGGATTATTCTTCACTTTAGGCTCAGATTTATTTTATATTGTAATCAGGCAAAATTCTCACTATCTCAGAAAAAGCTATGAATTTCTCAGATACTCCGGAATATCAAGACCTAATCAATTTTAATTGTATATAGCAGATCACTACCTGCAGGAAGTGTAATATAGATCACCTGTGACACTTGGCTGAGTATTTGCTGAATGCTTCAGTTCAAAAGGAGCTTGTGTAAATGTCAGTGGCATAACTGATCTGTGACACTAGAAGTGTGTGATAATACCATCTTAAGTGCAGTTTCTTGAGGCAAATATATAGTAGTCAGAGAAGGATAGCATATTTAGCTTTAGCATAATTTACAAAAGCTTAACTAGTTCATTGATAAATTGTCTGCAAATCATTAGAAAAATCCACTAGAGATTTTCCCATGCTGCTTATTTAACTATGACATTCTGGTGGAAACTTTGTAAGGGTTTTTTTTGTCAGACCCACGAGTCTCCATGCTCTAAGTGTTAATATGGCAGAGATCCTGATGACACTGATCAATATCCTCATCCCTGAGAACACTGCAATTTCCTTGCAGAACAAACCCTGCAAGAGAAAATGCCTGTTGGAGTCTTAAAATGACCAGCTAATCACCAACTGCAGCCTTTGATAACAGCCACACATGGTGCTCACCTGCTGATGAGTGGCTTCACTGTGCATTGCTATACATTTACATGGCAAGCGCAGGCTGCTCTGTGGAGCATGGGGAAGGGGAAGGTGGTCAATAGTATGAGAAGGTGAGTGACCAGTGTCAACAAAGGTAAATGCCCTGTGGAACATCAAAGCCAACAAAGTGGTTATAGCTTAGCCCCAGAGAGGGGCTAGGCAGCAGGCTGCGGCGGTGCCCACTACTGCTCTCATCCTTCTGTGGCAGTGGTGGGCAGTGAGTAGTGCTAGCTTCTCCATCAGGAAGAAACATCAGCTGGAGTTATCTGTTTATTCTTGATTTGTCTGGTTTAGGCCTCTTTACAGGTTTTTCGAGGTGTGGAGCAGCTTCAAAAGAGAGAATTTATGATGTTCAAACTGGGATAGTAGTACTAACACCCAATTCATTTAAAAAATAAGTTTCGTATTTCCATTAAAAGAGTTTTAATTGACATAGCTGCAGTGATTTCCAGTGCATTTCTAAATGCTACATGAAGGGTGGTGAGACTGGTTACTGCTTCATCTTCCCTTTCCATTTTGATGCCTCTGCCATTATATGGAAGATCATGTATCGCAGAAGTAAATCAGTATAGGCATGTGCTTGTGTAAAACACTGATCTTTCTCTCAAACCTTATTCTGTTGCTGTATTGGGTCTGGCTGAGATGGAGTTAATTTTTCCTTACCCACAGCAGCCCTCATAGCGCTGTGCTTTATACTGGTAGCTAAGAAGGTGTTGGTACCACACCAATGCTTTGACGACTGCTGAGCAGTGCTCGCACAGCATCAAGGCTGTCCATCCAGCATTCCCCAACACCAGTAGGCTGGGGGTGGGTGAGATCATGGAAGGGGACACAGCCAGGACATTTGACCCAAACTGACCAAAGGGATATTCCACTCTGTATGAGAGCTAAGGAGAGGAGCATTTGCTATCACTATGTTTGCCTTCCAGAGCAAGCACTATGCACACTGAAGCCGTGCTTCCCGGGAAATGGCTGGACATTGCCTGTTGAGTGGAAACAAAGAATAAATCTTGTGTTTTCCTTTGCTTTGAAGTACAAGCTTTGATTTTGTTTAATTAAGCTGCCTTTATCTTGACTCATGAGTTATTTCTTTCTCCTGTCCAGCTGAGGAGGGCAGAGACAGAGCAGCTTTGGTGGCGATCTGGTGTCCAGCCACGGTCAACCCACCACAGCTGAGTACATAGCATGTCTCTGGGCAGAGTGCTTTCCACACAGACCTTCAGGCTGACTCAGAAAAGCTGTTCATATGTGCCTGCCCAGAGCGCTCAGCAGAGTCACAAGCCCCACAGGCCCCAGAGATCTGTTAGGGCTTTAGAAGGACCTCGAGGACATTGCAACACATACCAGTAGGACAGGTGAGTAATGCAGGAGAAGCAGAGGCAATGTGATGGCTTACTTGTTTGCTCCCAGGCAGCACTGCGCTGTGCTGCTCCTTCTGGGTGCAAAAGCAGTCATTGAAAATAATCACTGAGATAAAACCAGATCTTTTCTTCCTGAAAACCGCTTTTCACTCCACTTTCCTCCTCTCTAATAAATGGTTAATGCTACAGCATTTGTTTGATTAAAGAGGATTCAAGGAGCTACTACTCAGAGGTCAATGCGAAATACAGTGGTGGATTTCACTACCCATCTCACAGCTCAATGAGAACTTCTCTGCCTTAATCATAGCAGTACCCTTGCTCTTTTCTTTCCTTACGTAAATAATTAATGCCATGAAAATGCATTCCTTCTTTAATTTGTGTGCCCCAATTTTCAATGTCACTTCATACAGTTAGGAACTTAATTCCTTAATTAGGCTCCAACATACTCAATTTTGAAAAATGTGGGATCTCACTCATAAATTAATAGACGAGTGAAATGACTCATTGATTGCACTTCAGGCATGCTTGTGAATGCCTCTGCCCTCCCCACACACCTCAGTAGATGATATGGTGTAAATGGAGAAATAGACCTAGAAGAAAATGTTATTTGAAGGAGAAATGTGGTGGAGAAATGCAATAAGAAGTAAATATTTATGTAAAGGCTAGGAAAACAAAACATTTGTGCAAAAAAGAAGAAGGAGGGATCCAGTTAACCAAGGTTAAAGTATGCAGAACTGTTGAGAACTATTTTAACAGCATCTGCTATAGGGGTTAGGAAAGCAGCAGGTGTCAGGGAGAAGTACAGTCAGTGAGGAAAAGCCTATTCCATGTTGGGACTAGCCCATTGTCACATCAGTCTGAGAAAAAGTAATGGGGGGGATGAAAGACAGACAGGGAAGGCTGCCCTCCTAGTGGAAGGAAATGTGCTCCTATCTTTTGTGTAGATTCATTCTTTTTTAATGCAGCTTCACTTGCCGTTTCACACAGAAAAACGCAGTTCATAATTTAGCTCCTTTTTCTTTTAATTCTTTTCTCTGCATGGTCCTGACTGGGTTGAGCTGAATTTTCTTCAGATTTCTCTGAAGCAACTTCCACCAGATATAGACATTATTTTTATTATTATTTAGATGTTGACTTCTTGATTATTTACTGAACAATCAGACCAAGAACACCCTTGATACCTTTTTTTTAATGGCTCATGAGTGCCATACTTTAGTTTGACACATTTGGTGACCATTTCTGCAACAAAGAAAATTTGCCATATATAACTTGTTTTCACAGCGGTAAAACATAAAAGTTAATTTCTTAGCATACCCAGAGACTGAAAGAAAGAGATACAGTGGAAGTTCTTGGATGAACTGAAAAAGAATTAGAGAATAAGATCCAAACAGATATGGCTTCTGCCAGTGAAAATTATAAGTGCCATGTAACACAAGCCCCCACAGATAATTGAGCAATGAGGAGCAAACCACATCATTATGTGAAGAGAAAAAAAAGGACAACAGAATTCCATCACAACTGGTTGCTTTCAAAATAGTATTGCAAGGCAGGAGGTGCCAAACAGGCTATTGATTTAAAGGCCTTGCGTGTGATCTGGAGTTTGATGCAGCAATTCATGAAATCTTGTCCCAAGAGCTGAATTGCATAGCGGGAAAATATCTTAAGCAAAATAAGGTCCAGGACACAAATTCACTTTCTAACATGTAGCAAGACGCATCACAGGTTTTAATGTCTTGGGAACAGACTCATTTGTCCCTCTGGCATTGCCGCTACACCAGCAGGGAAGTTATCTGCTCTGGAACCATATCTGGGCTCTTTGTAATTCCTTACCCTGCCTGTTTACTGCCTGCTCTTTGCCAGGAGGCTGAGAAGCAGCCCTGCCTGGTGGGTGGCTGCAGCAGCAGGAGATGTGAATGCAGCCCCAAAACAGCACATGCTTTTACATCCTCATTGATTCTTGCCCAAGGAGAATACATATCACTTAGTCTGACCTTCATAACTGTAAAAAAAACCCTTATCTAATAATTTTTTCATCAGGATCATATTTCTCTTCTCAGTAGAAAACATCTTGCAGCAAACTAGGCTTGGTTTAAAGCCATGGCATGGGTATGGAGCTCTGCAGGTTCAACTGCATTTTTCTGAGCACTGACTTAACCACAATAATCCCAAACCTGTAGTCCATCTGGCTAATTTCTGCGCTATCTGAACTGCAAGATGACACTGGATCTCTGAAAAAAAGTCCAAAATAAAATAAAAAAATGCAGCCAGTCTGTGGTTTCAACACAGGGAAAAGCACTGAGATCAGTCAAGTGTGAAACTGGAAAGTTTAATTGTCCTCCCTTGCAGGTTCACAGTAAAGCCAGGCACAGCTGAACCTTGGTAAGGAAATGATGTTTCAGGCTTTTTATTGCAAGAAAATAAAATAATAAATAATGGAATATTAAAACCATGCACCAGGTACTGTTACATGAACATGTTTTATGGCTTTCTCCGATATTACTTTGCTGTAATTCCTAAAATGAGCATGACTGTATCAGCAGTGCGGGTGACTCCTGTGTTAGTGAGATACAGCTATTGCAGTGCACATTTGCTGCCACTATGGGCTCACAGATAATAAACATTATTACCCCCATGGTACCAGTCAGTGCTTCTCCTTGCATAAATTATTTTGCAATAGTGTGACTTATCCTCATGTGGTGAGCTGTGCTGCTACTTCAGCATGGTATAAGCTGCACTGTATCAAAGCCACAGAACTGTTGAACACAGATCCTAGAAGATTTCAGACATTTATTGAGTTCCAAAGAAAGAAAGAATAATTTCTTACTACAGCTCCAAGAAGGTTGTTGGGGTTTTGTCTTGGTAAAGCTGTGTGATTTTTTTACCTACATCACATTGCATAGGCATGCTTATAGAATCTGATTTACACTTCTAGATTTTTACATATATCTGATTTACACTTCCACCCCCTCTCCCGGGACAGTCTAGACGGCTTTACAAGATTGATAGACAGGAGAGTGTCTGAAAGGCTATGCTTTTGTGTCCAAAGATGCTTAGATGTTTAACACCCTTTAGCAATAGCCCTGAATCTGGTGGAATAAACTCAGTTTCTGGGGATAGCATGAGCTCTTGAAGAAACAGCTCTTGAAGAAACAGCACTGCATCAAATATACTCAGCTGGAAACTGAAGAGCATGGTCTTGCACACAACGTGTAATATCAGCAAGCTGTTAAGCAAATGTCAGGTTAGCTAATCTCTGGGAGCACAGCTGCTTTTTGTATCTTCCTTTCTTTCCTGCTTCCTAGTATCACTTTCCTGCTTCAGATCCCCTTTACCTAGAACCGCCTCAAAATATAATTTTCCAGAGCTGAGGTGGACAGATGCACCCTATATTCAGTCTGGGACAATGCCTGTTTTAGCAACATAATCCCTATTTCTGATAAAGGGAAGGTAACAGCACATGTCTGACTCTTTATGTAATATTAAATCTTTGGAGAGACTGCAGGGCTGTCTTGTTCATTATCTGTGAGTGAGTGATCCCTCTCCTTTGAATCTCCTAACCATCTATCATCATCTATGAACATCACTGGATGTGCACCAGGACTTACTTGCCAGTGTCATGAGACACAAGGAAGGCTTATCTTCCATGTCTGTATATTGGCTGCTTTCCCAAAGGAATACTTACTGGGCATCTTGATAGGATCTGATCAGGAAGGTCTGCATGTAGCCCATGCTGTGTCTGACTGGGCATCAACTCCATACAGTACGCAGACTTGACTTGTGAAAACAGGCATCACACATATCCTTGAAGGACTTCTTAGAAGAGCCCTTTGCTTCAAACTGCCTGGTATTCATCACAGGATCTGTTCACAGTTTGTGTTTCTCTAACAAATTAAATTCTTTGTACTTTTCCTCTTATCTCTTTTGGGGTTTTATATACTTGATTTTAGCTTTGTGAGTCTTTTAACATTATTATTAAGAGTATGAGTCTTCTTAGCAGGCTGCAAAAAGGAAATCTCTGCTGGCATAAATAGCCCAGGCCCCTTTAGTTCAGCCTGTGAAGTGGCTGTGTGTTTCTTGAAGTGGTCTGTCTTTATTGTTTAAATTGATAAGCAAAATCCTAGTTCTTCAGAAATTACACAGGTGTGAAATTATGCATGAGCTATAGAACAAAAGAAACAAGGCAAATAAAAGTAGAGCGGAAAGAAGTAGTGATTTACTATGCAGGGAAATAAATGGCACCTTATATTGTCATGAAAACTGTGAGGTATTTATCTGATTTTCATTTGCATCAGTAATTTAGTAGGTTGCATCTGACAGAAGACTCAAGTATTGATCTCAGTCCTTCCTTTGAAGTTCTGGTTACCAAATGCATCCACTGTGGCAAAAGTTACAAAATTTAACTTGTTAGTCTGATATAAAAATGAGATTGGAGTTTGCCCTGTAGTTATAACTGTGATAGCATGGATTTGCTTGCGTGCATTTCCCAGTCACTGATTCCCTGGGGGTTCCAGGAACTCCCAAGCCAGTCTCTGCATATATGAGACACGGGACTAGCTTGGTTCAATGGGCTGATGTGCAACAAAGTGCTAAGCTGAACTCCTACTGGCTTTGCTATGAAGCGTTCAACCAATTTTGACAGCTGCTCTCCGGAGGGATTTTAAACAGATCTGCAGATTCCCCCTGGGCAGCTGCTGCTGTGCATAGACCAACTGATAGACACAGCTGCTTCTCCTCAGCATGCTGAGTAACATCTCAAGTAGGGACTCGGGCCTTTCCAGAGATGCTCTGAGGTTGTTCCTGCATCAAAATCGACTGAACTGTACATAAATGACACCTGTATGGTCAGTAGAAACTGTTTCTGCAGATGCTTACATCTGGAATGGTCACATAGAAAAGTCCTTTGTACACACTTAAGATAGGAAAAGCTTTTACATGATTGAAGAAAATCGGTAGCAATGCGTCTTGCTTGTGGGTGTGAACATGCGGGACCATAGCACAGCTGGATATGAAAAATCCCCATGACTAGAGTTTGGAGTGTCTCACCTGATCTAGCTGAAGATGCTGCTGCAATGACTCTTGCAGACCCACATCACCAACCAGACAGCAGCTGATCATCCCGTGTGAGAGATTCAATTTCCTTTGTGAGTTTTATCCTATGTAGAGATCTCAGTAACCCAGTTTATCTAAAAACCATTTTCTGTCAGTGTCTGCACCACTATGGCAGACATCTTATCTTCACATATAGAAAATTAATAAAGTCTTTATGACGGAGCCCTAAAAATAACTGATATCTTTGAGAGATATAATAATAATTTTAAAATAGTTCATTTTAAAAGTATTAGTAAACAATAGTAGACACTTTTCTTACTCACAGGCTGATAAATGATTCTGTAGAGTTCTACAGCACAAACATAGTTCCCTACTAAGTCTAACTACTAATCATAGGACCATATAATACTTAGGGTTGGAAAGGACCTTAAGACCATCTAGTTCTAACCCCCCTGCCATGGGCAGGGTTGCCTTACACTAAACCATGTCAACCGAGAGTCTGTCCAATCTGGCCTTGAACACTGCCAGGAATGGCACAGCCCCAGCTTTTCTGGGCAGCCTGTGCCAGTGTCTCACTAGCCTCACAGTAGCATACAGACATAGCACGAGCAACAGGCTTAAAGTGAAACAGCTCTCCTGTTCAGACTATCAGACTGGATATAAGGAGACATCTCATCCCTGTGATGACAGTTAGTGGCATGGGCTGCCCAGAGAGGTTGTGCAGTCTCTGTCCTCAGCGGTTTTCAAGCCCCAACTGGATGAAGCCTTGAGCAGCCTGGTCTGACCTTAAAGCTGATCTGATTTGGCAGGAGGTTGGACCAGAGACCGCTGATGTTCCTTGCTATCTGAATCACCTTGTGATCCTGTGGTCCTCTAAGAAGTGTGGCTACTCTCTGCATGGCTGCTATTTGCTTTCAGGGAACCCTTTTTTAATTCCTTTACTTACAAACTTTTCTTTCTTATATTCACTTTACCATAATCTAGTGTTGCAATGTTGTACCCATTTTGGTACTCAGATATATCTACTTGACAGGGCACTTGCTAAACTGGAGAGTGCTTTAGAGTGGGCTGAAACCTGAGTTTTATCAGTACAGAGAAGGACTCTGCTGTTTGGTTGTTGGGGCTTTTTTCACTTTGAGGATATACATAGAAGTTTGTAGAGCTTGATGTTCATACAGATACATTTACCTGTAGGAGGAGAATGACTCATCTCTGGATTTTGGAAATGGAAGTGATGACTGAATTGTTTTTTTGGAGATGGGCTTTTACACCATCTGCAATGCTGTCATGTTACTGTGAACAGACCTAAAATGCAATCCAAGCAACACTGCAAAATAGGCTTATGTGAGAAATTCTACTGACCATACTATGGGAATCTTACTAATAGCAGTGAGAAATACAGTTCATATTAAAAATAAAGAAGCCTGATACTGAGAGCCTTCTACCTGTTGCTAGAAGTTACAAACTGGGGTTAGCCCTGAAAACTGAGGCTTTATATTCTTTCTGATATTCCTGCTGGCATTAATTCATATAACCATTCAAATTTCATTCAACCTTGCAGAATCCTTGACCCCAACTGCACCTCTATCAATGTATTTGCTCCACAGTCTAATTATCTGCTGTGGGGAATGGATTTTATCAGTTTTCATTTTGGCAGCTTTCAGTTTTGTTAGCATATCTTCTTGTTCTTGCATTGCAAGAGAGAGGAAACAGAAGTTCCCCATTTACCTTTCCTACCACCTTTCTTTATTTAGTACAGTTACTTCTCATCTCCTCTTATTCATCTCCTTTCTAAAGGAAACAATTCCACTCTTTTCAATCTGTGTTCTTCTGTTTCTTAATAATTATGCCCTTCTCTCAAGCCTTCAATAATTCTGTGCAATTTTTCTCAAAAAATGGTGGCTGATATTGTAGAACTAGCAACATAATTGCACTACTTTTGCCGTACTCTCCCACATTGATTATTTATGTAGCCTGACATATCATTTGGTTTTTTCCATCACTGTGATGCATTAAGTAGAGGTTTCAGTAATCTATCTGTAATGATATGCAGCTTCTTTTCCTTAGGTGATAAAACTAACAGACTTCTGATTCAACTGTTGAAGGAAAAGTAGTTTTATGGGTTTTTCTGTACATACCAACTTTACATTTCTGTTGTCCAAATACTGTCTGTTCTGCAGTCTAAACCTTTTCTATTTTTATGTCATGAATAGCCTAAATGGCTGTATCATATTTTAGATTTTGTGAACAGATTTTGTAGGTAGAATTCTGCCAGTTCTTTTGTATCATTCTTGTTCCATGATAATGCATGGAACAAGATGATACGCAATCACTCTCTTATGCATTTTTCTTATGCTTAGTGAGACTTCAATTTTGTTTCCTTGTGCTGGGAATGTTTTATTCCTCCTAAAGCAAGCAGACCTACCAAATTCATATTTTCCACAGATTCACTCACAAATAATACAAGTCACAAATAGAGAAAGAAAAGGAATAAAAGAAAAGAACCAAATGGATTTCCAGCTCAGTCCTTTGCATATTCAGTTTATCATGTAGAATACATTAATTCAGGACTTGTCTATCAATGCATCTGTTCTCCATTCGTGCTCCCCTCCTACCACACAGAAAACCAGCAAAGACCAAATTGAAGTTTATAAAGCTTTTTAAAGTTTAGAGTTTTACCTCTAGTGTAAATAAATATTCTGAAAAATGTTTTGGTAGTGAGCAGCCCATTCAAAGACATTGCCAGCACACTGGGACATTAATAATTTCAAAGTATAACTTACAAAGTGAAAAAAAACCCCTTTTTTTATTGATATCTGTAGTTTACAAAAAAAAGAAACAAGAACTCACCTGCTAGTTGTGGAGGTCTCCTGTTCCGTATGCACAGCAATATGGGAGAAGACTTAGTGAGAGACTTCCATTTCTTCCTTCTCCTATCCTCTTAGATCAAAATACTCATGGGAGAAGAAATACATGGCGGTGGCAGTGTATTGTTTTGATAATGGAACTAGCTCATTGCTGAAAGCAGGACAATGGCATCAGTGCAGCCTTCCTCTCAGACTGGGAAGCAGGACCATATAGCAAAACATCATGTTACCATGACTCTACCATTCCCCATATCTAAATTTGTGTGTAGAGGGATAACACCTAAAACATATTGTGTGATATCACTGCACATCACTATAAAACTTGAGAACAGAGACTCTAGACTGTGGGAGTCTGGGTTCCCTTTGAATCCATACAGCATGTCCCAAACCTGCTGCAATAAGTACCATTGTGTCTCTTCTAGCAGGTATAGTGTAGCCAGCTTTCAGGAGAAAACATCCCTACGGTCCTCTCTACAGAAGGAGGCTTGAAGTAGATGTGGAACTGCAACGCTTTCCTGAAAATCTAGGCTATGTCAGATAAAAGTTAGGTCTGAGGATCTCAGTGAAGAATATTTTTCAAGCACCATATTCAGCTGTTTATACTTTCTGAATTGTTGATTCATGGTACAGCAGAAGCTCATCAGTGTGGCCTTAAGAGAAGGAGGGAAAGAAAAGTAACATTTTTTTAAAAACAGCAGTTGCAGTTATAATAATTTTATATGTAGTATAATTTTATATGTAGTATAATTTTATATGTAGTATTATGTAGGATCTCAAGATCATAAAAAATTCAGTTGTGTATATATTTTTTAAAAAAAATGGTGGAAAGGTTTTGAAATTACCCCATGGAGGTCCATGGTGAAGCAGATATCCACCTGCAGCACAGAGAGGACCCCATGTGGGAGCAGGGGGATGCCTGAAGGAGGCTGTGACCACACGGGAAGCCCACGCTGGAGCAGGCTTCTGGCAGGACCTGTGGCACACTAGCACCGGTTTGCTGCAAGACTTGGGACCTCTCAGTAATTGACAAGAGATTAAATTAATTTCCCCAAGTTCTACTTGCTTGGCCGATGACAGTAATGGGTCTTTATTTTGACTCACAAGATTTCTTCATGTCCTGTTGAGGAGTGATAGAGCAGCTAGGTGAGGGTCTGTCAGCCAACCATGGTCAAGCCCACCACAGAGTCTCTCTCTGTAACGCAAACAAACTTGACATCTACCAATCACATACTTGCCAATAGAGAATAGTTTTTACAATCTACATGATTTTCAGTTCACTCAGTGATTATATTCAAATGCAAAACAGCCATGCATAACCTCTTCCACCAAAAAAAAATGGCATAATCTTCCATATATTATACTTTGCATCTGAGTGCCCTATGCTGGTGTTAGGTATCACAGGCCTTTGTGTAGAGACATTATAAAAAGTTTCTAGTCACGGATATACTGCAGGAGGTAAGAGGGCTTTATCTTTTTGTGTGACTTCATATCTTTTTATATGTCATGTGCAGCTGTGCAACCATTTTGAAGTTGTGTTTGTTTGAGAAGCTGCCAACCCACAAGAATTGCAGATTCGGAAGGACTGGATGACTGGGCCCATTAGTCAGCCTGAAAGAAATTTAATATTCAAGGCTCCAGGACGTGATTCTCTTTGTGCTAAATGATAGAAAACTTTTGTCTGTTTGCTCAGACTCGCTGCTGAAATCGGCTGTTACTAGCCTCACCTGATGATACTCAGGTTAGGATTTATAACACCTTCTAGAAGTACCTTTAAAGAACACCTTTTGCTTTCTTTTTGATCACACTGTTCAAAAGCTCCAGACACTGAAGAGGTCAGGGAGCTGGGAATGATGGTTAAGTGAAGCAAGAAAGTATCTTTGCTGTGCCCTCATTTATGTAGATCAGCTGACAGTTGAAAGCATACTTTCAATAGCAAGTATTAAAATCTGACCATGGAAATCTGACTATCCTGTAAGGAGCAGAAGCTCCATCTCTTCTCCTTTAAAATGGTATGAACCAGCAATTTGGGATTCAAATGTTTGGAAGTACTGACTTCCTCTATCACCCTTTTTGATCATGCTCATTTCTTCAGAGCCTCTTGGAAGCCACAAAGTAGCCTGGCAAAATCAATTTTCCACCAAGAGAACCTGACATTATATTAGACCAGCTACAAAGAAGAGTGGCAAAGCAGAGGAAATAAAATCACAGAGCTCCATCTGAGAAAAAAGCAACGTGTGGCGTGAAGTATAGACAGCTAGCAGAACAAAAAGGGCATTCTGACTGAAAACAAAACCTGTAAGGCATGTAGAACCTGTGATTGCTGCTGAAGCGGCTATGTTATACTGGTACTGAAATAGGAAGATAAAAAAAAGCGATAAAAGAGCCAAGGCTGATGGCAGTAAGCAGTGAACAGGAAAATCACTTTCTCAACTGTAAGCTGCTGAGGAAAAAGTGAAACCAAGTCCAGGGAAAGAAGGAAAGAGTTTAGATTAGTTTCCTAGAAAATGTTTCTTTCTAAGCAAAATGTAAGCAGTGGAGAAGGTGTATGAACTGCCCTGAATGGCTGTTTGTATTGAAAAAAAATGGTGTACAGTTTTTATTGGGTTGGAAACTAACAGTATTTTTTTCTTTTGTATGCATTGTGTAAATTAGATTCCAGCTTCTGAGCTATGCATAACAAAAATCTGTTTAATATCATAACTTGTTCTGAGAGGAAAAAGCCTCCTGACGTATAGCAAGTGGGAGAGTACTGGAATGTATAATAATGACAGAGACGAAATTTTGAGATAAATGTGAAGTTTTTCATTGACTGAATCTGATTCTTTGTCCCCTCTATGTATACTTATCCTCTGGAGGAACTTTAAAACCATAGAAAACTTAATTTTCCACTTAACAATGCGCATTATATAGGGATTCATTTTGTTGCATAGACATATCCCTCACCCTCAAGTATAATTTATCTTTCTACACTTGAGCCCAAAAGTCACTCTGACTGTGCTGGAAAATATTTGGGGATATTTAAAGTAGAGATGACTTTAGCTAGAGAAGAATGTAGAAGCTCTACACAATTTTTCTATTTGGAGGAGAAATCTGGCTTTAGATCTGTACATACTAGGTTTCCAGCTTGCCTACACTTATGACCATCTGTTGGGTGGCACTGTGCCCATTCTCAGACACGTAGTAAAAGTTTCCAGGAGGAACAAGTACCAGCCAAAGTGGAGTTTACAAGGATAGCCTTCACATCAGAAGGCAGCCCTTACAACAACCTGTGTTGATTAGCACTATACACCTCTGCAAGATGGTGTCTCTTTGATCAACCAAGACTCTCTTCCATGGGTCAGAGGAAGAGGCTGACAGGAGGCACTAGTAGGCACCTCCTCCAAATGTCTTCTGATGATGTCTTCTGAATTAGCCTCTCCTTGGTGCCCTACTATGCCCTATTTTCTCTTGGATATCTTGAAAACAGGAGGGAAATTGGCGAAACCCTCTTTTTATGGAAGAAAGAAAGTTGCAGCCCCCTTTCTTGTAGCTCTTTGTTCTTCAGTTACTTCTGAGTTCCGCCTAAGACTCCCTACCAAACAAGCAGCCTACAGGAATGTTTGCAGCATGGATAAGAAGGTACTATTTTGTACATATGGAAAGGCAATCTGATTCCATAAAACTTGGAAAGAAGAACTAATGAGTCACGCTTTAGGAATCTTTTGAATTGGATACCGGTAATGGAGCTGCCTCCTACATTGCACAGGAGACAAGAGTTGCACACTTGTGAGGCTGCCTGGCTGAGAGTTTTTCAGGAAAGAAATGCCAGCTGACCAGACCCCAAGGTTACTCCAGAATAATGTATATGGGTTGTTTCTAAAATGTCAAGCTCCATGTTGTGGAAAGGACATTGGAAGACAGATCCAGCTACATCAGTTTTTCTTTAATAATTGTCATTGATTTGTTTACTTAATATTTTCTCTGAGTTGATTACTTTAGCTTGAGTGATGACATTGACCTTACCTAGACTGGAAAAGCTGTGGGAAATAAATATTAAAATATATATGTAACAAGAATAAGCTTTTTTTATGGCTATGTGTTTTTTTATGACAAGAAGGTTATGAACTCAGTAAAAAACTGGAAATGACAACACTAAAAGGTTTGTCTTTCTGAAGATAAGGTAAAGAAATGTGCCAATACCTCAGGAACATGAAGCTTGGGCAATATCCATTTAGGTTTAGATGTTGATGTCTTCTGAGTGCTTATCCTTGGTGATTTGAAACTTATGCATCTACTGAGCTGGGAGAACCTTTTCCCTTTGATTCCTAAGATTTTCTAGTTGTGTCTTGTTTAAAAATAGTGTGAAAAGAGTTTCCTTAATTTTATGAGTTCTTCCACTCTTGGGAGGAACAGAGAAGACAGGCACATGAAAAGAGACACAGTAAAGTACCCTTTGAATTGATATTTTTGTTGTAACATTTATGTCTTCAATGCAGCTGTGCTTGATAGGGATTTTTTTTCAAAGTGTTTCCTCTGACTTTCAAAATAAGGTATCTTTAGATCCATAAGTATTGGTCAGGAGGTCCAAATGTTTCTGATTCTCTCTGATTTGCTGCATGAACCCAGGAAAGAAACTACTTTCAGGGAGCAATTCTTAACTCTGACGTGGCAAACCATAGGCTCCAATAGCCTGATTTATTTATGCGCAGAGGGATTTCTGCAGTCATATTGACTATCGAACTTTTGGTATGCCAGCTGGACCTAGATCTCACAGTCCTGTTGTTAAAATCAAAACCCCTAAATAAATTATTGTTCCACTCCAGAGTTGTTTCAAGGCTAAGTTTAAAAAGCTTATTCAAAGTATAAAAGTGTCATACTTTTTTCTTAATTTTAACTGTCAATGAAATCTTGTTTCCCAGATGAATGTCTGCTTCATCTACCTACCTGCCTACCTGCCTACCTCTACCTTCTCTTTCTGAAAACATGCTAGAAATAATTTTCTGAAACTTCTTAATGTATCTGTTTGAACAAGAAAGCAAACAGTATTCTGGGTAGTGAAAACAACTTGGCAAAATTCAGCTTGGTATGCAAGGAGGTCCTTTCCCTCTAATAACAGTTAGTATTCAGTTTGACATGATTGCAGTTATGTCACAGCTGTGATGGTACCACTACCTTGTGATTTTATTCATATGCCCGCTTGACATGCAGTGACAGAAGTCTGATGACCAGAATGTCTTCCGATGAAGCTGGGCCTGACTCAGCATCTAGCTTGTGATGAGCCAGGGAAAAGACTTACCTTAGATCCTTAGATCCTTGTTTTTTCACACCACTCGTAAATACTGAGAGGCCCCCATACTCATATATTCTACTTTTTGACAAATTAGTATTCTTGATTGCTCACACCTGACTAACATGCAATGCGTATTGGAGCACTAACCATTTTAGGGAGAAAGGAGTTAAAAAACAATCATAAGCAGCCAGAACTAACAGTGCACTTATGAATTTATAATTGAAATGATGAAAGGCGTCAAAAAGGAATTTTCAATTATTAACTAATTGTTTCAGCTAGAAAAATAATTATAGCAATTTATTAAAGGTTACTTTAAAGCAGAGATTACTTAAAAAATTTTTCCAGTTGACTCAGAGGAACTTGAAAGAAATTCACAGCAGTCTTTGCATTACAATTAAGGAAGAAGATACTTCACAGCATGGCAAACAGTTCTGAGTTGCTTTACTAACTTTTCTGAAGTAATATGCAGCTGGACTGGCATTGTGTGTATTTTTTGTGTCTTGTTTACATGTATGCCTTTGCTGAGCTCTAATCAAACTATGCTGTCAGTCATATCTGTCGCTAATTAGCAAAATTATGGCAGTTCTTAGCATCTTGTGTATTGAAAGCTTCATATAAGGTCCTGGTTAGGGGAAACATAAAAAAAATGGATACAAGTGGTGAATGAAAAAAAAAAAATTAATCAAGATCCTCACAGAAGGATGATTATTCATTACCAAGTCTGATAATAGCCTTGGATCTAAAAAAGTCTTTTTCACTGTTTATTTTCACTTTCCCTTTCTCCTTTTGCCAGAAGTCCTTACTGTTAGTCATGATCATAATGGATTTGAGGTGTGATTTTTCACTTGGTTTTGAAATTCTAAGATAAAGATTCCTTTTTTTTTTTCTTTTAAATGAGGAATTGAGCAATGTTCTCATTCATTTCTGTATTTAAGGGTAGGATTCAGATAAAGGTTCAGACATCTACCAATATGTGCCAGTCCAGCGGGGGGCCATATTAGAAAAGCTGTTAAAATAACTTAGTATATTCCAGTTCTGCCACGCGCAAGGGCTTCTCTCTAATTATAATGTGAACCCTGCTACTAACACCATTAACCTCTGAGCCAGGCATCTAAGCTCCCATTATAATCAAGAGAGATTTAATCAAGTCAGCCAACAGAATATAGAGAGCTATTTATCTGACCAAATGTAGGTGTTTGTTGTTAAAGGAGACAAACAGTTCTCCAGAGCCAGTATCTTTAGTGGCCAGGTCTCCATTGACTACCATCAAAAGTTAAATTTCTGGCTCATACAGATACCTAAATTTAGGTACCTAAACCTTTAGATAAATCGCCTGAATTTGGTAATCATCTGCAATGTGTTTGACATTTATTTATGCAATAGACATGCTGACATAAATTATTATAAAAAGCACTTTTCCCTGCAGTAGACACCATTTTTTTTCCTGAGCACAAGTAAAGAATTTTTATAACATCAGAGAGCCTCAGTTTCAGACAGTTATCACCTACATAAACCAGAGCTGTAAGTAGATCTGTATATATGCAAAACTGAAGAGTCAACAAAAAAAGGGGGAACAAATCCTAGATGTTTCTTTCATACTTGCAAAATCCATTGTTTCTTTGCACTTACATTTATGCTAACATTTGTGGAATTGTCCTGCTTTGTCTCTGTTCTTCCCCTGGATCTCTTCCTCACCAGGTGAATAAACTATATCCTCAATTGCCTTTTTATTATTTTCATTCTTTCTGCCTTCCAGTTGTAAAGCATTCCAACACTTTTTCTGTTTTCTTTTTTAACCTGATTCTTACTGGTCTGTTCTTTGGTCTCTTTTTTCCCCATCTACCAACAGGATTTACTTTGCTTCTCCCAGAGAAGAGAAGCATATCGGTTTTAATGTCAACAGCTATTGCCTGAAGGTGAACTTCGCTTACAGATTTAACTCTCCCTTTCAGATCTGTGATGCAACAAAATTTTATATTTTTTTTGGAAAATAGAAATTTCCACTATGTTTTTAAAAACAAAATCTGCACTGTTGTCTGAAAGAGTTAGGGCTGTTCAGCCTAGAGAAAAGAAGGCTGAGTGGAGACCTCATAGCAGCCTTCCACTATCTGAAGGGGGCCTACTAGGATCCCGGAAAGGGCCTCTTCATTAGGGACTGTAGTGATAGGACAAGGGGTAACTGGTCCAAACTTAAACAAGGGACATTTAGATTCGGTATAAGGAAGAAGTTCTTACTGTAAGGGTGGTGAGGCACTGGAATGGGTTGCCCAGGGAAGCTGTGAATGCTCCATCCCTGGCCGTGTGCAAGGCCAGGTTGGACAGAGCCTTGGGTGACATGGTTTAGTGTGAGGTGTCCCTGCCCATGGCAGGGGGGTTGGAAC
>JANHGB010017038.1:0-30344 GCA_026283785.1 Coracopsis vasa
AACTTCATGGCACGGCCCGTCCGCCCCACGGTAACGGGCACGTAACGACCCAGCCGTGCTGCAGCGACAAGGCAGCCGCACCGGCAAGGCAGCCGCACCGGCAGTTGGATGGTTCGCTCTGGGGCGCGGGGTTTAAAAACCGAGCGCCCGGTGGAGCGAACCGGGCGGCAGCGCTGCCCGCGGGGTCTGCGCTCCCACCGTGCGAGAGCTGCCGGGTCCAGCCTTGAAACTTGTTATTATGGGCAAAATCCCCCGTTCAAAGCGAGCGGAGCTCCCCCGGCCCGGCCCGCTGCGCACCGGGACCGCATGGATTCTGGGTTTTGTAACGCACTCTGCCTCGGTGATCGTTTTCCTCCTGCCCCCTTTGTATTCTGATCCTCGTATAGATCTGCCTCTGAAATCTATATAGCACCAACGCGAAAACAGATTTCAAGACAATGAATGCAAATCTGTGCTCAGAGACCATCTGCCAGATGAGGGAATCAGATGTTCGGTAGTTAAAGGGACAGCGCAAGGATTTCCTCACTCATTATGTGTAGCTTCTCTCTTTAACCTGCTTTATTATTTATTTTTAACGAGATAGGACTGTAATATCCATTTCAGAATAAATCCCAACTCCTTCCATCCACGTTCAGCTGCATTCCAAAAAAGCCACTTTTCTACTAAATGCGCAATTATTTTCATGGAGTTTCATATAGTTCTCGCCAAAATAATCGCAAATTAAAATCTTCCCATAAAACTTTGATTAAAACATATCCTTAATTCAGGCCGGGCTGAGGGCGAAGCCGGCGCTGCGAATTGTTCTGTCCGCACAAGTGACACACATGGTACTGAGTGAACTAATGCACCGCGCACGATCTTTGTTCCAGGACATTTACCATGCTACCCGCCTCCCAAAATTGATAAATATGCAGGAAGCGATTTTGCCAGGTTAGCAAAAGGGGAGGCTGGCGTTACATCAACGGGAAAGAAAAGCAGCGGCAGTTTGATAGCGTTCTGGAGCCGAGGCCAGCCGCTCAAGATACGGTCTTAGCATCTTTGAGATGCAGTTTCTCAGTATAAAAAAAACCCCCACAATTCACCCAAACAGGGTAACATATTTAAAAAATTAATGAGAAGAGAGAGAACAAGGACCTAGGAGGTAAACATGCGGGCAGTGGTTAAGGCAGATTAGGGTGGTTTCTTTCTTGTGACCATTTCGCAATAGGCGTGGGTACATTTCCTCGGATAAAAGCCCCCTCTCCGCACTAAGCTCATTTTTGGCAATGCCACTCCGACCGTTTCTGCATTTAGTCTTAGACCCGGACAGAGACGGAAGGGGAGGGGGCGGAATTCCCAATCCATCTAACCTTGGCCGATGTATCCAGAAGGAGAAAACGTTTCCTAATACCCGGAGTCCCTCGCTCTCGGGTGATGAAGCCGGCTCTGTCCCTGCAAGTCCGCTCGGGTCCGGCCCGGCTTCAATACAAGGGGGGGTCGTGCTCCGCGGCCCTGGAGCTGTGCTCGGGGGACTCGGGGCGGGTCAGGGGGCAGAGGCGCGGGTCACGGAGATGCCCTCTCCTCGCCCCAAACAGCTGCCACCAGAATTCTGCCCTTCAGGGACAAGCGAAGGGACCGTCCCCTCCGCGGGGGGAGCTCGGCGGGCGCTGGGGAAGCGGCACAGCCCCGCGCCGGGTCCCTCATCGGCCCTGGCAGAGGAAACGCTTTCGGGGGAGAATCTGCTCCCCCCCTAGCTGAGTTTCGCCCCTTTGCGTCTTGTTTTAACAGGACTTAGCATCTCTGAAATTATAACCTCCTGATCTAGATTGCTCATCTCAAGCGCTCGGTTTAAACGCAGTTTGGGAAAAGCCCATTTCTGAGGGTCTTCTGAAGTAAAACCACCGAGTTAAAGCAGCAGTTACATTGGTGCAACCGCCGCCGAGTTTGGCTCTGCACTTCAGATGTTCCCGGTAAGGGAGCCGGTTCCGTCGGCAGGTAAATGGCACCGTCTAACTCCGCGATGGGCAAACCCTGCAAGACCTGCCGTGGACACCCCGATAAGAGAAGGGAGCCTCCAGCCAGCAGCGGATCTTCCGCACCGGACTTGCACCCGGTTCTACAAACCATTTAGAGACACAAATCAGAGCGCTCCAAGGGCTCGGGGAAAGGGTTTCTCGGCGCCGAGTGGAAGCGACGCCCGAGCAGCGGCTGCGAGAGGGCGCGGGGCCGGGGCTCCCCCCGCGGCTTCCACCCTCGTAAATCGCTCCAAGCTAAAAAGAAGGGAAAAAAGCAGCGGGTTGGGAGCGGTGCTCGCTGCTCCCCTCCGGGCTGCCGCGCTCCGCCGCATGCCGGGGTCAAAGTGACAGGTGAGGCGGGTCTGGCGTGAAGCGAGATGCGCCTTTGTTAGCAGCGTTTTAACATCGTCATTTCAGACACCAGAGCCAACTTTAGCCACCCAACACGTCTCAGCAACTCCCGGCAGGGAGAAACATATATATTGAAGATAATACTTCAACCCTCTAAAAGCGTAACCTTAAATAACTATTGTTTCCTTCCAACTTTAAGGGGAAAATGCCACTGAGAAAGTTAAACTACGCCTAAAGACGACGCTTGGAAGGAAGCATATCCTCCTTGTCCTATTCATTCGGGAGAACTCACCATCCTTCAGGTGTCTCAAGGGAAAGATTCGTAGGTTAAAATTATCAGACAGAGGAGGATAACTAATCTTTTCCTCTTTATCCAGTACTCTCAATAGAAGGTTCATTTTTCTGGTACAGATGTAACAGAAAAAATAAATGTACCTGTTCCAAGTGTCCCTTTTAAGCTGTCAACAGCTTCAAGTTTTAAGTCATTCATGTTCAAGCACACACCAAACGCATTTTTGGCAATATAACGATATTTGACAAACAAACAAGTGCTCGAAAGTAACTTTCAGGAGCCTGACAAAAGCATAACCACCACATTCACTTGAAGGGGATGCCCTGCACAGAACCGGGGCTACACGCACCAGCACAGGCTGTGCTCTGAACACGGGTACCGGGAGGTGCAGGGAGCGTGGTCAGGGCACCACATACAAAACTAGATGAGCCTGCTTCGACTGATGCAAGACTGCTTTGGATTTACAAAAGCCTCGATTTAACTGAAGAACGTACACGGCTTAAGGGGGGAAAACCGCTGCTTAAAACGTTTTTAATACGAGAGGTTTAAAGCAGTTCAGGTGCATGCAATCAAGTCGTGAAAGCAAATCGAGCTCTTAACTGTGAATGGAAAACGCAAACCAAGGACTTCAGCACTGAAGAGCTTTTGGTTACATTAATTAGAAGCGTGGGTTTATATCATCAAAATACAAGTTCTCGCAGAAAAAACTCCCCCAGTTGATTGTTGGACAAAGTTTAACCCCCAAGTCTAAAATAATCGATTCCCTCCACAGACACACGGTCTTCCCCCCCCCGCCAGTAGCAAACACCCAAACCCGCGGGGTTTAGCTGTAAAACCATGGGCTGTACGCCGTCTCTCCCTCTTTCTCTCCCCCTTCCCTCTTGCACTATTTACTGGAGTCAGCTCTCCACACTGATCAGTGCTTACGAAATGTGCAAGTTCCAGACATTGTACTGCTCACGGTCAGAAGCAGTGAACAAAGGAATGCTTTCAAACTTACAAATGCATAAACAAACATTTAATAACTTCTTCTCCACCTCATCTTTCCCAAAAGGGAGAAAATATTGTATCCAGCACATCCTCTTCATAGTCTCCCGTTCACTCCAATAAGTAGGTGCTTTTTTCACTAGAGCAGGAAAACACATCTGCTGGGGTTTTATCCAACTTTTTTTAAGACACTGCCTTTTGCCTCAAATGGGTTTTGGAACACGTTAGCAAATAATATTTTACCATCGGGAGTGTATGTTCCATTTTATTTTATAATGCAGATTTGAGAAGCCTTAGTGCTGAAGTTTGTTTTTCTAACCACATGGAGGATTGAAGCAACAAGCACATTCAGGAAAAATACTTCAAGTGGGCGGATATTTGTGCTGGGATCCTCTCTCCCGTTTTGCAGTTTATGGAAAGCAATCAGGGCCAGCTTTTCAGTATGTCTCTGTACATAAACTATCTAAAATATTCACCAGGAAGTTTAGGTTATCAGAGCCTTTTGAGTTCCAGGTACTTATGACCCAACTCCAGCTGTCAAAGAGCATCTCCACAAGCAACTGTATAAATGGAGACATACCAGGGAGCAGAATTAAATTCATTCATTAACATATGAACCAAATAAAAAATGGTCCCCAGCATTATAAACACTCATACTAGCACTTAACCCATATTAGTCACTCAAGTGGTCTTACAAGAAATTACTTGACAATATACACATGCTGAACCTCATGCTTAAACATCTGTACAGCAAGGGCCTGATCCTATTTCTTGGCTCAGCTCAATGCAGCTCTGTTTTAAACAAGTGTCTAACTTTAATTACAGGAATAGTCACTCTCAAGTGGTGCCACAGGGACACTGAAGAGTCAGCACACCTTAAGCAACCTGCAAGATAAAAACTTGATTTTTGAAGTGTTTAAAATATAAGAATTGCAAACACCTGGAAAATTGCTTTAGTTCCTTCACATAGCACAGCCTGACATGAAATTTAGACACTCTCTAGTTACCACAATACAAAACTACTTGGATGCAAACTGCTAGTGTAGCAGGAATATGTGAATTGTGTGTAATTCCAAGTCTGCCAGTTTTGCCTCTGGTTGATAGGAGGAGGACACATATCTAATGTGCATCTTGCTGCACTGTTTTGACTGGCTGAAAGAACAGCCTCCGGCTAGGGCTAGCTACCTAGAAAAGCCAGCTTCCAAAGTTCTGTCATTTTCCAGCCACATACATGCATATATATGCATGTATGTGTACACACACCCCCCAGAGCCTTCTCAAAGAAACATTTGTTTTCAAAAAAGAAAGCAATCCGATTTCCATCCTCACATAACTCAGATCAGCAGATCCACCTCAGGCTTTCCACTAACCTTTCACTGTTAGGACAAATCCAGAACTTTACCATCCACAAAAATATAGGAAGTTACAGGGTTTCATTCAAGCCTAGTACATTGTTGGAAACATTTTGACTTCAACAGGGTTTGAATCAGATCAATTTTATGTTGTAGAGGGGTCATTCTAAGCTTGATTATAGCATTTGATTTTCCTATTTTCACTGTTCATGAAGCTTTCAAGGTTCTTGAAGAGACAAACTCGCCTAATCTCTGTAGCATTATTGTTCGATAGGCTGAGAAGTTGAGGCACCAAAAAGGCACATAAGAATAAGGGTCCAACATGCTCACCACCTACAAAGACACCTCATTGAACCATCTTCCAAATACACAGGAGTCCATAACAACTAGAGGAATACCCAAGTGACATATCACATGTGCAGCAAGCGCCTTGGCTAGCATGGGCTCCAGGAAGACTACAGGGGCAGCCTACTTTATGCTGCTCAAGGACATGGATATATTGTTGATGCAGGCTACTTCCGACCTGCAGCTACATAAATTAGTGCAAACCAATTCTGAAAGTGGCATTGAGCTCTGGGATTTAAAAATAAACCCAGGTTATTTTGGGCCGCAATCACAGGCTTCAAGGAACAACTAGTTTTAACCATTCTATATAATGCAGAAGCTCACGTCTATCAGATTCTAAATCCCTGACTGGAGTTTATTGGTACAACCATGATACAAATTATTAGGATTAGGAGAATCTCTCATGGGGATGGTCAATAATCAAAACATCTGCCTCCCACAAAGTTTCTTCTAAAGCATCTGGTAGTGGAAGCCAAGATATAATACACAAGAAGCCTAATCTAATCTGACTATTCCAACGTTCTTTCCGTAAGGCAAGAAAGAGGTAGTTAAAAGCTCAATAAATCCTAATTAGAGCTTTACAACCTTGAAAAGACAGATCAGTTCTTCTCTGAAGTGTATTAAATAACCTGAAGAATTTTTTACATTTTCTTTAATTTGGTGAAACAGAACTATTAACACACCTGACTTCTCAAAGCCAACTGGACTCCTACCTCAGCACATGGCACTTCAAAAGCCACCAAATTATACAACCAGATTCTGATCCTGCAAACCTGTGCACTGGTATTACCCACAGTGAAGCCTGATGGCATCTACCAAGTGCTCTCAACAGATCTTTCCAAGGATAGGGTCCCATAACTAATACAACTCTGAGCTTTTGTTACTGAGAGTTTAAGTCATTAGGATCCAGTTTAGTCTAAACATTATCTTCTAGGAGATAAGAAATCTACCCAGAGTTTTGTGCCTTAATTATAGCTTACCATTTGAACTGTTTCTTTCATCACCGAGTTTAAGCATTCATAGGCAGGCTAAACATCAATGCTTTGAAACTTACACACACCTAAATGGTTCTGATACTTAAAAGGATTTGATCAGCCTGGTTGGCTAGCATCACATTTCCATCAGCAGTATCAGTTAGGTAAGGAAAAGTAATAGATTTCACTAAACCCAATACTGTTAAAACATTTAAAGAGAGAGCACTGTTACTTTCTTTTCTTTTTTGCTAGCTTTGTGGCTCTGACAGACATAGTGTAAGTTTATGTATTTAGTAGGTTTTACAGTAAACCTGTATAAAACAATCTTAGATATGGCTCCTCAAATACATTTTCCATAAACAAAAAACAGGAGAAGCAAAGCTGGAACCTGAATTTGGAGAAACAAAGTCATCTTGTACACACATGTACAAGATGATGCGCCCAAAACTGATAGGCAGTATTACACCTTGGCAAGCCGTTAAGTCTCTTCTAATAGCGTGCAGGAGAAAAATCCAAGCACCAGTAATATATAGCATAAGAAGCAGGTATCTTTTTACAAGCTTGAAGATTCAAATCAGCTTAAATTTAAGGAATCAGCTTAAGGGCATAGATGAGAATTAGCTGCTAACAGACAAGTACAGAAGCTGGGCTAAACCCACACTGGTGAAGAACTGTTAACATAACACAACACAAAGAGGCACCTTTATGGTGCTCAGCCAGAGCCAGGCTATGCAGTGGGGTAGCATCACCCAGTGAAACTTCATTACAAACAAGAAGATATTTTAAATCTTAGCAAGAGCTACAGTAAATCATTAGATCAGCTGAGATGTTACTCAGCGTTTCTCCTGTAGATGGAAGAACTGCCACATTAGCTGTGATTCATCAGAAGATGTCTCTATTCAGGATGGCTCTCTTATGACAAGCAGCACCAGCTTCTTAGATTCATTGTGTACCAGTTCACTAATACAGGACAAGGGGTGAAGGGGAGTGGAAGAAAACCAGCTCTCCACGTGCACTCTTCCCTTCAGCTACGTGCTAAAGACAAAAAATAAGCCTTTGCTGATTCCAAGTCTGTGGGGTATCAATGACAACAAAACAGATGAGCAGGTTCAGGGGGTTTCAGAACACCACCCTGAGCAGACACAGCTTTGTGGTCCACATGCATTCTTTGGCTTTAGGGAAGGAAAACACCCTCTGTTGTTTTCAAAAGCATGTGTTCAGAGCATCTGAAGACTAGAATATGTTGAAGCATATGGCATATAATTTCATTTCTTCCATTCATAATCTGCAGCAAGATCAGTTCTAGTAAGAACAAGCTCCAGCAGTATTTCCATAGCTGTGCTCTCCCAGCAAGCCTATTTAGGCATACTGATGAGGTGAATATTAGAAAAGCAATTAAGTTAGCATTGCTATGGATGGGCTAAGGCATTTGCTTACAGCAAGTACATCATACATCTTTAAGACTCGGTCTGTTTGTTACCTCCACTGATATCTCATGTTGGAAATCCGAACATGATATGATGGTACTACTAACTTAACTGTGCTTGTATACCATCCCAGTAACTAAGATCTAACCCAGATGCGATAAAGCTTCTTCACTGCACTGTTAACATCAGAAGAAACAATGAGGGGAGAGAGGATAAAGCAGAGGAACAGACAGGAAAGCCAGGAGAAGAAAATATAACTTCAGCCCAGAACACTTAAGACCACACAGCATAACTATTAACTGACTGAAGGACAGCCACTTGCTTTCAAAGACTTGCTCTTTACTTACTTTCCCCTTCACTACCATCCCCTATTTGGTCAAAGCATTCTCCAAGTACCCATAGGACAGAGGGAAAGAGAACACTAACCTGCAGCAGAGACAGCATCCTCAAAAATGTCCCTACCTCGAACTTAGCCAAGCGCTTGGCAAGTATCTGATGTCCTACAGGCTTGTGCCTTAATGGCTACAAGATTTGAGACTCTCTTGAACCACTTACATGTAGTAGGGTAGTCTGGATTATCACTTAAGATAAAAATCTTCCAGTGGAGGCCTAAAACTGGCTTTGCCCTGAGCTGTGTGCAGGCACCCTTACACCCAGGATTTGCTATGCTGACCTTGACTCGACTGCGCTGAGAGTGCAGGGCAGGGGGCCAGCAACTGGAACACACACTGCCGGGAAGGCCAAACGGCAAAGAAGCACAGCATGTACAACCTCCAGAGAGGAAAACCATTTTACAAGATGGTTTATGGCATCTTATTTTTCCCCATGTAGAATATGAATAATGTTAATGGTGACAGAGCCTACAGGCAATAAAAGGCCTTTGCAGGTATCAAACAGCTTCAAACTTTGCTTTGGCTCTCTGCCAGCTGCTGCAGTCAGGCAGCACTTCCTACGGAAGGCTAGGACCAGTGTCCATTCTGTAATTACACAGCCTTACTGGTTTCCAGTGAGAGAACAGATAGAAAACCTTTTCTTTTAATCCATGTGAAAACCAGAAAGGAAGAAATCTGTGTTTCATGTGCACCTGCCACTTTTAAATATCTACTTCTAATGGATAAGGAAATTGTTATTCCCATAATCCACTGCCAAGGCTCAAAACAAGAACACAGGTTGGGAAGCCAGACAATGAAAAATTTCTACTTTTATTATCATCCCTTGTTCAAACAGCATGTGAAAGCTCAAACCAGGAATCCAGGGCTCCCCTGTGCTAAGCTGTTCATAGCAATTTGGAAAGGAGTTCCAAAGAGAACTTGAGTGTGGCAAGATGAAATAAGAAAGAAACAAGAAGTTTTCTTCACATTGTTAGTCTTGCACAGCATGCAGCTTAAGCCAACTTGGCCCAGTGGTGAGGACCTACTTTTCAAAGCAAAAAAACCCCACATCCCACTGTTTCCACTGCTACCAACTTTTTTATCAGGCATACAACTCTACCAGTCAGGTAAAATACTTTGTATAAACTGGCAAGCCATCTAATAAACACTCCTAATTTCACATTTCCAAATCATAAAAGACAGATTCAAGTCTTCCTCAGTGATCAGTCCAGTTTGGAAGAGTGCTTTTTGAATGACTGACCCAGTCAATTTCTTTTACCTTACAATACTTACCTAATATATATTAGATAACTTACCTAATTAGGTAACTTACCTAATAATATATTACTTAGTAATTTCTTTTACCTTATAATGTTTTCCCTTAACTTTTTAATTCCCCCCTCATTTTTGTTGATCACTGTGAGCTCGTTTCCATAAAAGTACAATTCAACAATAGTCAAATGGGTTGTTTCTTCATTATTCATACACAAGTAGACAAAATCCTTTTCAATGAATACCCAAGTATAACACACATTTATCCAACACCCCCACAACTTTTCCTTAGGGTCACATTAGTACCTATATCAAATACTTTCAGTCAAAGTCTCAAGCCATACAAAGTGGGCTGTTTGACGTGCTTTCTGTTGTTTCTTTTCCCCTTTTTAGACAAGGGCATCAGGGCAAGTCTCTCAGCACCTGCATTAGGTACATGCTATTGTGTCACTCCTATTCAGTACCAGAGGAAGTGGGAGCACATAGAAGTCAAAGTTGCAGCATGTCAGCTGCAGAGATGGGGTTGGATCTCAGGAGCTCCTGGATTCTGGGACAATGCTATCCATGAATATGCGAAAATATTTCCCCAAGGCTCAATTATTGGCACATTTGCCACATACCCTGCAAAATAACAACATTTAAGAAGTAAGCCATCAACAGCCAAGACACAAACATCTGTTTTAACGAACATGCTGTGGGCTGGGAACAAGACAACCTTTGCCTTTCCACCAAGTATTGGTTAAATGAGCCAAGTACATTCACTTGTATTTACAGTATTGTCTAAAAACCCTTGAATCACTGCACTTCTGTACCCTAACATGCATGCAGTGCACATAAACACGTATACGCTTATAACAGATATAAAATTAGATACGCTCAGCTTGCCACCAGAGGTAAAACTTGAGATAAAATGTTAAAAGTTCTACTCAACAGTTGGAAAGTTTCCACTTCCACACTTTCTGTAAAATGAAGGATATAGTTTACAAGTCCTAATAGTTAACAGAACCATTGTTTTACACCTGGCCTTATTATTTTGTAAGATAGGAATTAAATATTTGATCATCTGACATGTTTTAACACCTGCACTGATTTCCTGTCCCCCAGTATCTGAGGCACATTTCTTGCTCGTAAGTACGAAAGAGAGAATTAGGGAACTGGATGAGCTGTAAAAGTTTTGCCATCAGTTTCAGCTGAAGTGAAGCTGCACTTGGACATCTGATCACTGCCTTCACAACAGACACCAGCCTTATACTTTGTCATGGTAGAACCCCAAACGTAAGACCAAATTTCTCTAGTGCTATACAGTAAGGTCCAGAAAGAAATTCTAAGTATCCAGGATTTCAGAATCTGTGTGCAAATCAAGAAATACAGGCTAGAGGAAATAAAAAGTCATGTACCTGTAGGTTAAACATAAAAGCAGCAGATAGTAGGAAAGAAGTCTTTAGTGACCATTCAGTTGATGCCAAACTTAAGATTTAAAAACACAATTCTATGATTTAATCTGTATCACACGGTTTAAAGCTCTTCAAAACAAAGCAAATGAATTCTGACCTGCATTTCCTCCCCACCCTCCCACGAAGTCCATCTTCCAGTAAAGAGAATTCCTAGGAAAGTGAAAAGATTACCAACCTTGTTTTAAGCTTTCTGAAGTTTGAACAGTTTGGCAGGCAACTTTCTCCTCAGACACTGATAGATGATCCAGAAGGAAGGGTGTGTGCAGGGAACGGGATAGCTGATCTAAGCCTGCACCTCTGTAGGGGTCAAGGTGATGGTAAACAGGCTGATAAGACAGCAGCTCTGATAGCACTGGAGAAAGGCCCTTAAAGAGGCCAAAGAAAAATCTTGGAAAAGGAAGACTGATGAAGGAACAGAAGAAGGAGGCAGTGTAGTTGAACTCACGACCTAAACTGATCCCACATTCAGGAAGCTGGGAGCAGCTGTCAGCATGCCCACTGAGGCAGGAGATCCCTGTCCTAGAGCAGGAGCCTTGGCAGCTCAGGTAGAAAGACAAAAGCCAGATCTTTAAAATACTATTAAGATGTGATTATGAAGGCTCATCCATTCAAGTCTACAGGTCAAGGAATAGGGCTCAGCACCATCTCAATACAGGCTGCCCACTGGTACACATCTCCACTAAGCCCTTCTCACTCAACTCATGTGTACAAGTTTATTAACAAGGAAATTAAGTATGTGTTGTACCTCTTAGTCTGGCAAAGGTTACAAGAGTAATTTAAATACTCAGGAAGAGACAGGATGCTAGTGAGTTAGATATTTATGGGTACAAGCCATGCCTGAAGAGGCTGCACAGTAAACAAGAGGAGAACAGAAGATGGAATGGTATATTCCCAATCTACATATCAGAAACAGAGGTCCACAAAATTTATGCCACCTGCCAGATATGACACAGGAAGCCAGGAACTCAACCCTACTCTCCAAATTCCCAGAGCACAACCACATTCAGTCCTTTTATAGGACAGTTAAATGTTATTCAGATTGCTTAATAACCAGGATTGAGGAAGTGTTCTAAAAGGGAAAAGTCCCTCTTATCAAGAAGTGTATTTTAAATCGCTGATTATGCAACATATTAAAATATTAAACATGTTATTTCATTTCCAGGGAACAAAACTGGCAAAAAAGACGAACCTGCAGCTCAAACCAAAATAAAAAACAATTAAAATCACGGTCTTGCGCGTTCCGTTTACCTGGGCAATGCCACCACCTTGTGGTCTGTACAGTGAAACCACCACCAGAATCCTACTGTCTTCAATAGTAAATAAACCTAATGCTGTCTTGCTGCTCTCTTTTGAGAGCACATTGTTTGGACTTCACTCATGAACGACCTTAATAGCTCTGTCTGGCATGCACTAACTGCATTTAATGATGTATGAGTTTGTAGTCATCGTTATTTCAAAGTTGATACCAGTTCTCAACACAGAGAATGAGCATAGCACCTCCTACCCATGTAAAACTGACTGAACACTCACCGAATTTCAGAGTTGCTCATGTAACCTCATCAGTAACAACCTGGAGCAAATAACAGGGGATCAACAATCTCAGGCTTTGCTAATGAAGCATTCCACAACCTCAAAGCATGTCCCTCTCCTTTGCCCTATCTTTTAAATCAGCGTACCATGTCTTTGCAGTGTGACTAAAGATCCTCAGGTGACAAAATACCAAAGTTATGTTTGGCCACATGGCTATTTATTGCACAATTCAGTTCTACCCTAACTAGGAAAAAGCATATCTGAAACTGCCTTAAAGACAAATACTTTGGATATCTGCCACCGATATAATCAAGACACCCCCTATGATGTAAACCTAGGCTGCTTTCCAGGATACTAGTGCACACAAGCAGCTACAGCAATTTTTCCTGCACAATAGTGACCAACACAGAACTGATTCAGGGTAATACTGGAGCCAAGAATACACCTTCCTCAAACTGACATTGCCAGCCTGCAGTATCCTCCTCACAAGCAGATTTAGATCCTCCATTTGGAAAGTTTTAGCCCATAAAGTCTTTCTCCAATTCCCAACCAGCCTTCGCTACTTACACACTACATTTAAGTCTCAATTACAAACACTACAGCCTCTTTACAGCATTCATGGTACACTTAACACAATAGGATCCTCTTCATCAACACACATTTATGTGGCTATTAGTATAAAAACATTAATGGGCAAAAAAATTAACTTTATAATACAGGCCTTGAATTTCATCTGCAGGTATTGTGAATACCTGACAGAATGAGTAGTCAGAAGGAAGTGTTTTATTGGATGCAACACAGGTAACAGTATGTCTGACTTTTGCTATATATTTACATTTTTAATGTTTCTAAGTGTACTCAAAACTCTAATAAAAGGCCAAGCAAACCAACTTGTTACACTTCTATGTAAGAAAGAAGGATGAGTTATTGTAGCATTCCTATGTAACACATTGGATTTTCAGATACTTGTCTCAATAAGCAACTTGCTTAAAATATTTCAACATGCAAAAGTGTAACATATGGAATAACCACCCTCCTTGAAACACACTTAAGAGTCAGATATAATTAGGTCATAGCCATACAGCAGCATATTCAATTAAGTACAGTCTCCATAGCTTTTATCCTGCATTTCTGAAGCGCCTACAAAGGTTGGAAGTATTTGAGGTTTTGTTCTGTTTTCCAAAGGATGGAGAAAGACAAAGAAGTTTGAAAGGAATTGTGCAAGTCACCTAATAAGAGCAAGGATGTAAACCAGACTGTTGCAAGCTCAATCTTATATGAATCAGCAGCGTATCAGATTTTAAGCTGACATGAAAGCCCATGGTGGTGACTGCTGAACCCTACAAGCACTACATGAGTATTTGAACCTTTGCTCCTTGCTACTAGTCAGTGCAATAGCCATGCCCTCATTTACCCCAGATTGGACTTCCCTGTGTTTCTCCTCACTTTGCAACCTGTGCTTAAAGTGCCTGCCCTCCAGAGATAGGATGAACTGATGCCAAAGCACAAGCTGTTGAGTATCTAATCCAGGAAACACGATACTGCTCACAGGATTAAGGCCCCAACAAATACTCCTCCTCCATTCTCATTACTTATGAAAAGCAGGACTTTCTGTATCTTCATTCTCTTCTTGCCCCCCATCACCTGTGCATGCTCAGATGGGAAGGCAAAAACTAGAGTGTTGAAATTGTTCACAAAAAAACCCAGCAAAACCAATCTAAAAATCCTTCTCTACGTAAGTAGAGCAGATTTGTTAGAGAAAGTGAGAATTGGGTTAAAACAAAACAAAGTATTTCACTTTCTGCAGCCCACTTGTCTATTAGATCTCCACAGAGCAGCTGAAATCTTGTATCCAGTGTCAGAGAAAACTATGACACCTTTATGCCTTAATTCTCTGTGCAATGGCACCCTTCCTTCTGCTGGCACAAAGCAAGAGACATGATCCATCCATGCTGGTTTAAGTCTCACAGCCACTCCAACACAACACCCTCCCTTCTAGCACTATCCCATTAGCTAGAAATGAGGGAGAAAAAGCCAACAAGAACACACAAAAAACATTTGTAGAAGTGGTAATTTACACACAACAGAGTATTAGCAATCAGAACACAAAGTATAGCGGCTACAATCCCCCATGCAGACACTTTCTGTAATAAAACCCACAAATATCTTACATTTGCCATATTTACTGAGAAAAAGATCAAGCTAAACCAGAAAACCAGAACACTTGGGAGTTGCTACGAACTCTCCTTTCCACCGGCCTTGGTACCACACCACAAGACACCAACACTCTGGAGAAGTTCTCACTGCTCATTATTTCACTATTACACCAGTTACAGTGAACACAACTGAATTTGCAACCCTGCCATGCAGAACACCACAAAAAAAGGGCAAAAGAAGTAATACTGCAGCAAAGAAAAGGGAGCTCAGCCCTTAGCACAGCCTTCAACACACCATTGCAAAAGCCTAGCAGATAACACTGCATAAAGGCAGGATCACAGGCTGCAACCCAGCCACTAACAGAAAACAACAATTTTAAACACCACAAAAAGCAAAACCCTTCCCACCTCCCTGCCACAAACAACCAAATCCGCTCTTACCTGGAAAACATCCTCAAATCGTTGAGTTTTGATTAAAAAACCACCCCAAACAGAAAAACCCCACACTCTGGGCATGGCAAAGACCACTTTACCTCAGCATCCAAGGGTGCCCTGCCCACTTCTGGAAGGTTCCGCGGCCCCTCAGCGCTGCCCTCAGCAATCAGCAGCTCAGTGGAGGCACCTGAGGCAACTCGCACCTGAGGGAAGTTTTCGCCCTTTCAGACCTTTCAGGCTACTTCTTGTCCCCCCTCACAGCACAGGGTGAGTAACACGAACACATTGTTCGCTTTTCCCTCAGTATCCCCCGTTCCAGGGCTATCCGCAAGGCCGGCAGCGGGGGGAGCTGTGCTTTCCTCTGAGGAAATGGCGCTTGCAGGCACAGCCTTACCTCAGGCCTTTGGGGCTGCTTTTCACTGCGTGTTTCTTGCACGTTTTCATCATCCCTGTGGGTCCCAGGATGGGACATAAAGGTAAAACCGAAACGTGCCATAGAGCCTGCAGTGCCCGCCTTAGCCATCACTCATGTGGCATCTTCTCCCATCTAATGCACAACACCCCTGTTGGGTCTCTACTGTGAGACACACAATGGCACCAGGTTATGGGGTACACAGCCTACAGTGCCATATGAACTGCCTCATGGTGCACATATGAAGCAAACATGTTACGTACATGCAGCAAGTGAGGTATTCCGTGGAGAGGCAACTTTCCATGACAACTTCCTCAGCAGTATCAAGGAAGCAGGGGGCTGGAAGCGGTGCCCAGCTCTTTCTGATGTTTTCACAGCACTTAGCATAATGGGGCAGTGGTATTTTACACATCAGGGCCTGGAGGTGCCACTGTCAAGCACAAATATTGTCTTAAGGACCAATTTCCGGAAGCGATTTCAATTTCAAAACTGATTTATTTGGAAGGAAGAGAATTTGAGCCACCTCGTGTCTACATTAACTGAGATCCAGTGAAAAATCTGGAGTTCTATCAGCAGCTCAGGGGGGCACGTTCAAATCCTGTTTTCACAGCTGCAGATGCATTAGCCAGCCTGCAAGGGTCAGCTTTGTGAAATCTTCCGTAGGTGGCAGCATTACTGCAGAGTTTCAATAAGCAACAGAGCCGAGCAGATCCCTTCAGCATCGATAGAATCCTCCCTTATGGGAAAAACCCTCTAGGAAGTCATTGCTTCCCTCCAGTGCTGTCACCCAGCACAGGCAGCCACACAACCATGGAGGATGAGTTAAAGAGAAGTCCAGTAGAAAGGCTGTAATTGCATCCAAACAAGGCTTAATGATGAACTGGATATGTGTATTGCTAACTTACAGCTTCTATAGGCCTGTTATTACCAGCAAAGTCAGCCTTTACTTTCAGAGCTTTATTATGAGAGTCAAAGGGCATATTTTTGCCATAAGTGTCATCTTTGGTTGTCTTTGGAAGGATTCAGTTCTTTCAAAGGACAGCTGTTACAAGAAACATGCTGTATGAAATAGCTCTCAGGTTGGACAGAATGTGGTAATTCTCATGTCTCTCCATTATATGCCTGTATTTTATTCTATGGACTGTTTAACAATTGGTGTAATCCTTCTGAGAAGCTATTAGCAGCCACCATCAAATTAGGGTTCATGTAAAGCACTGGCTTAACCACTGCCTGAAGTTCCCTGCTTATATCTATAGTGCAAGTGGCAACAGAGCAAGCTGCCTCAGACTGCACTGCTAGCACATCCCGTAACATGCTCTGAGGAAAATATAGCATCTTCTGTGTGCTTGGGAATCACTTATTTGCTGATACTGGGGGAAAGGAAGAGATCAACACAGCCACTCTTCATGTAAATAAGCCTTCCCTGAAGCAGAAAGATTGTCATTTCACAACAGTACACCAATACTCTGAAAATATTGCTCCAACAACCAGTATATATTCATAGATCCAAATAAACCTGTACATAGCGGGTTGGATTTGACTTATGAGCAGCCCTTTTTGGGGGTCATCAGCCAGCAAAGATTTCCAGGGCTCATTTTTTAGCTTTTCTGCTGTCCCTATGAATAAAAGGATGTATACAGGACAGGTAGAAGTGATGAGGAAGGGAAGGAGTATATAATTTCAATCATCACCTTTCAGCTGCTTGGAAGATACACAATCAGTGGGTATATTTCACTGCATGTCTACTATGAGAGTAAAATGTAGCTTTATCATTTATATGGATCAGAAGCTGTATTGGGATAATGGAGGAGCAAAGAAATGTGTCTTTTCTCGGTTGAAAACATGACACGGTAGAGTTGGATAAAACATCTCACACCCAAAACTGAAGGGCTAGCAATGAACCAGCAGTGACTCATGAGTCTAGCTCTGATTTAGAAGTTAAACCAGCACTGTTATGGAAGACCTCTGTAAAGGCAAGTGAAAAATGATAAAATGATCTTTCTACTCTTCAGCTCACCTCTTGCAGCCAATTTATTTCCCATTGTATACATTATCACATCAGGATTTCTGAAGTCACTCTTTTCACAGCACTGGAGAAGAGTCCTGAACAGTGAAAACCTCACTGGAATTAAGACCACTACTTGCAGTATTCTAAAGCAATTAAATATTTTGAGTTTCAGCCTTGCAAACAGCAGTTATGTGCCCCCAACATCCATATAACAGGCATTAGAGTGCTCTGAAGCTTATCATTGCTGCCAGTGCAATCACACAGCAGTAGAAGACTAGAAACTGATTTTCCTCAGCTACCTAGGCCTCTGCTTAATCAGCTTCGTAGGTGCATGTGATTCAGAATTCCTGCTTATCCTTTTGCATTGTGTTTTTGGATACGGGTATAAGAATGTCCCAAAGGAAGCTGCCTGTTATCTTACTGCAGCTGCTTCAGATCTGCCTCCTCTGGTTATGCTTTTGCTTCCCTCTCTTGGTGGATTTCATCATTAGAAATAAGGAGAAAAATGGAAAGTGTAAAAGTATAATACTTTTAGAGAAGGCTGTGGAAAAGACATTCCCTGTTCTACAAGCCACGTTGACTCATCATTTGACAACTGAGACTTAGAATAGAACTTATCCAGAACTTGTGAACTCCCATCTCAAACCTCCTTGCCATCCTGCTACAGCTAACACTGTCCACACACCAAATGTTAACCTTAGGTACCTCAAGGATGAATACCCTGAGCTGCTTTGAAGAGCTTGGAAGTATTCCTGGGGGACAGTATTAACTGAAATGCCATATACCTTTTGGAACATATGAATGGGAGAGACCTGACCAAGCCTGGTTTATTTGTATTTATTTGAGGGGACCCGAAACAAATTTCAAAGGGGAAAGAATGGGAATTTTTCCACTTGGATTTTCCTTTGAAGCATTGAGAAATTTGTCAGGCCCTCTCTCAGACAATCACAGCTCAACATCAACAGGAAACCTCACACAGATTCCCATTTTGACAATGACTGGTTTATATTTTCACTATACAGGTATGAAAGTTTGTTATAACTTCTCTAGGCTTCCCTCCTGTTTCATAGCATTTGAACAAACAGCCCACATTCCCACTATAAATAAGGGGATGTTTGCATTTTTCCTTTCAATTTCCCTAAAAATTAGGAAAAAAAACAATTGTTTTGTTTTCATGACTCTCTAACATAGAATCATAGAATCATAGAATGGTTTGGGTTGGAAAGGACCTTCAGATCATACAGTTCTAACCCCCTGCGCTCGACAGGGACACCTCACACTAGACCATGTCATCTTCCTTCCAGTCTTCTTCTCCCCAGTCTCCTCCCCACTTTACTGATTACACTGAAATCCCCTCTTTTAAAAACTGACCTGAAATAAATTGCCTTTCCTATTTTAGCACATTTTCCCAGTCTTTTCTAAAGCCCAGGAATCTCTTCTCCCATGATCCATTAATACTCCAAAGGGCAGCTCGTATCTGTCACATCGATTAGATCAGCGCTCTGAGGTAAGCAAAATTCAGGGAATGATGACAAATTGATTTTTGTTTTCTTAACACAAATTGCAAAACACAGGGAGGCCACAATTCATTGTCCTCTGCATCCACACACTGAACTTCATTAACTATTTAATTAAACAATGAATTCATGCCGCTAGCAAAACGTGCTCTGGGGCATGCCATCCATTCCTCCCCTTCTCCTCCCCTCCTCCATGCAACCACTCAAGTTTTATCTCCACAACAACACAGAAGCCTCTCTTTGTTACAGCTGCAACACTGGCGTCATTGACTGGAGTGCTCATGCGTCCAAAAATAACCAAGCAAGTGTCCACTCTCTTTGGAGCCATCCAGCAGCATGGCCTCAGGCTTGGCACATCCCTGGAAATTCTACACCTTCTCAGATGGGAATTAAAACCCAAGATCCTGAGTACTTGCATACATTTAAAGGGACATTTCCTTCACACATTAACTATTTCTAAAGGGCTTTTGGTACCTGCATTTCTTAGCAAAAATTGTTCAGAGAGTTCTTTTCTTTGTTCTTGGCCTAATTCCACACAGCGTAATTACTCGCTACCTTGAATGTACCAGTTTTAGATGATGGTTTCATTTTATTTCCTTCCACAATCTAACAGCACATAAAATCCTACCCAGCACACGTTTTTATATGGAGATCCAAAGGAATTTCAGGGTTTGTTTAGTAAATAGCAATTATAGAGTCATTCATGGAGCAAAAAGAAGTCAGGCTCCTTAAGGTTAAGTGCAGTGAGATAACCCAAATGCATGAACCTAGCTGAAGAAGCCATTATTGTTCCTGCTTTTAGAAAAAAGGAAGGAAGAAATGAGAGGATTTGCTGAGCTCATGCAACAAATGTGAAACAGAACAGAGACGAAAATCCAGATCCCTGAAGTTCTTTGTCAGTCTTATAGTGAAGAACTTACCCTTGATTCTTATAAAGAAAAACTATGGGGCCAATCCCTTTTTGATCTGTGCTGTAATCTTTTTCACTAAAGGATTTCAAAACCTCTCGATGTGCATCAGAACCCAATGAAGAACACCACTGTTTACCAGTGCACACATCTGAACCCTTTTTAGGAGTCCCAGAAACATTAGACACTGGGAAAAACAAAGGTCTGATGGTTTATTACTGCTGTCAACAGACGTCCTAGGCATGTTGGAATGCTCCTCATGGAGATGTTGGTTTGAATTGTCTCATGGCCAAACCCACATTTCTAAATGTAGGGAGTAACACTGGATAAACATCCTTCTGGTTCAGCAAAGTTACAGCGGTCAGGTTGGGCCCTGTGGATGGCATTTTCCAACCCAATGTCACACCAGTTGCAGAGGAATTAGGTGATGCATCCAGAATGAATGCATTTCTGAATTCAATCACAACAACAGGGCTTTCCTGGTAAATAAACCATCACAGTCACAACAGAAGCAAGGCACTTATTCCATGGGAGCCCCATTTGATTTGGAGCACTGTGCATCACATCATCCCTGCTATGTGGATGGCAAACACAACTCTGGAATCAGCAGCTTCCTACGACTTGGGAGGGAAGGAGTGGCCAGGCTCTGTGGAACTGCAAATTTGGCAACACTGGAAGAAACCAATGCTACACCCAGGCTGCTTCCAACAGTTGTGCTGATGCTGGCACTATGCAGGGGAATCAGAAGAAACAGCAAGCAGAGAAGGAATCTATTTCAAGCTGCTGCAGGAAACACCTCTGCAAATTAGCAGTGCAGCCTCATCGCCTGTGGTGGCTGGTGTTAATTTCTTGTGGCAGATCCAAAGTCCAGTTGTCTCATTGTCATTACTGTTCTAAAAGGACAATAGAGAGATAGTGCTTTAAGCAAACAATTGCCTCCTTGTGCAATGTTCCATCTAACACAAGCAGAGGAACACTGAGCAGAGACGTGGCCAAAAAAAGAGAAAACAGGGAAATGAAAGTGGGAACAGAGGTGACCTAAAAAGTAAAAGGATCTTTTTGCACAGATTTGATGATAACAACTTTGTTGTGTCATCATTCTGCTGAGGATCCCTCAGGAATCTACCTGCCTCTATAGTGTTGGGTGAGAGCTGGCAGAAAAGATTTGAGTTTTACATTTTACTCTTCTCTTCTATGGAAAGCAAAGTTTTCCAAGCTTTGAAATGCACTTTTTTACAGTGTAGTGAAAAACTAAGGCCTTTCAAAACCCTTTTGTTCTTGTTTGGCAAAGTACAGAGAAAGAAAGACTGAGTCTTTGCTGATGGTGTCCAGCAACAACTTTAATTAGGGCACTGGTTTGCAATGTGACAGGCCAAGTTCAAGATCTTGGAGAGAATCAAGCAGAACAAGAACTTAAATTGAGTCTCTTGGGAGAAACATTTATGAGGGAAAAAATCAAATCAAAACATTGCACTTTGCCTTCTTATCTGAGGTAATTTCATGGAAATCACATCCTTTAGGTAAAATCTTATCATTAATTTTGTCTCCAGGTATGGTACCACATAACTGCCATAAAGTGTGTTTGAATAAACTCACTGTCGTGTTCCCAATATTGATAAGAGCTGCTCAAGCATACTCTGAGAAACCAAGCACTGCTCTGCTGAGGCCCAAATGTGCCATTAGAATCACTGCAGGCTGCAGCTCCATAAACTTTCACCCTTTGCCTGTCCTGGGTGTATTGCTCTGCCCCTTTCCTTCTTGTGAGTACATGTAAGTGCAGCACTGTTTAGTGAACCAGAGCACTGAACTGTGCTACTGTGGGAAGCATCGATGCAATCACAGCCCCCCTTCTACTGCATCTGCAGTGCCCGGCACTGATCAGAACAACCAGAGTGTTGTTCCTGCAGGGGCTGTGGAGGAAGAAGTGTCTGATTCCTTTGGCATGGAAGCCAGTACCTTGCTTAGCATGATACAGAGATGCGGTTTATAAAGGCTTATGGTGTTTAGCAGCAAGATAGTTATCCTGGCAGTTTTGTGGGAAGTCAGATATCCTGGGAACCCCCTGTAGTTGCTCAGTGAATGGATGTTCTTGGTAATTTCCTGCCTCTTATTGGAAACACGACTGATAAGCTTGTTGATTTTATAGAGCCCCTGTAGAGTCCAGGGAACTTCCACTTTGTGGGAAAGATTTCTTGTTGATGTCCAGCTTGGACTGGACAAAGTTTTGGGAAGATTTCTCTCAAACCAGGAGACTCTTTTTACTGTTTTTTTACTATTTTTTTACTATTTTTTTACTATTTTTTTACTATTTTTTTTCCCCACTTTTTACTTTAGTGACCATAAAGGAAAAAGAATGAAACTGCAGAAAGTTTTACCCAGTGGTAATGCCAGGAATAACACACTTAGCTCCATGCAAGCTCTCAATGCACTGTTAAGCAAAGTAAAAGGAGTCAACCTGAACCCCTTTTGAATAGTTAAGCCCTGCACTAGTGGCTCAGATGAACTCATTTCACTTTGCATGCAGCACACCAGGCAACTGGTATGTGACTAATCATTGCACCTCAGTGCAGTGACTTGTCAGACGTATCAACTGGATCCTGTGTCCTCGTGTGACCATGCTCGAAATTCCCCACAGTTTACACGGGTGGCTCTTTATGAAGATATCTGGATGCCTTTTGGATCTATCTGTCCCTGTTTACTGTGCATTGCATCATTACATAGATACGCTAATCGAGTATTAAAACCTCTACGGTTCTTACTTGAAGACAAATGCTGATACTTACACCTGTGTACAAATCACAACCAAGATTTCCCTCTTTGTACTTCAGCAACACATCCTGCTCACCTGTCAACACCCCATTCTAAAGCTGTTGGCAGGGTCTGTATGGAAAGCCTGATCTAAATGTCACTGCAACTAATGAAGATCTGTCTGTCCTGACTTCTGTGAGAGCAGGCAAAACGTACCACATACTCAAACCTAATTCATGTTTGTCCTAGGCCAGTGATAACATTTCTAGTCCTGAAATGAACTTTATTGCATATCCCCATTGAAAGGAACACTGCAGCAGTGCTTATAGCAAGGACATTTCAGGTTTGTGTGCCCAGTCTTTGCTTGTGTCAGAGAAGGCACCAGCTCCCCCCTCTAGGACTCTGAAATCAGTGTTTGATGATAGAACGATGAGAAGGTGAGAGTGTAATTATAGATCAGAAGTGGCTGAGGTGCTCCAATGCCAAAAAGTCTTAGGGTTGTGAATGTTCCCTCTCGGAGACTTGACCTCCAGGAGGGAATGGAGCACAGTATCTCCTGTGTTTGTGCAGCTGGGGCAACCAACACAAAGAAGAGATTTTAGTGAAACTAGAAAAAATAGCAGTGCCTTATGGGAGGGGGAGTGGAAATCCACTTTTCCACTTTTTTTTCCTGCTTACCATTTAAGCTGCTTAGAGGAGGTTTGGTAACAGGCAACTGTTCCCTGAGTTTTCATTTTGGAATTATGTGATGGAAGAAAACTGAGTTCTAGAAACATTTCCATGGGTCCTCTGGACCGGCAGGAGTTGCGTGTGCCCAGGAACTCTCAAACTCTAGCTGTAAGCTGTAGGTAAAGGACACAGTGAGAAACCTGAGGTGAAGGCATACTTCTTAGGAGCCTGGACTTTCACCTTTCTGTGCTGCTGTTAGCAGACTGTGTTACTGCAGGTTCTCCCTGATTAAAGGATGGTGAGATTGCAAATCGGGTTCATCACCTACACTGTCATTTACATTGATACAAAGAATGTGCCCTAAAAAACCTCAGGATCTCTGCCATGACTGCAGGCAGGGCTGTCACACCTCCAGTCTTTGTGCTTCCTCAGTATTCCCAGCCCAGCACCATCATCTGCTGGTTCCAGGACTCTTCACATCAGACACGACTTTGCCAGGCACCAGCATCTGGTATGTGGGGTCTCAGGGCACAAGAGGCTGCCACACTGCTCAACAGTGGCTTCTGCTGAGGGCCCAGCACACAGAAGAGCCCTCCTAAGGAACACATCCTCCTCAGCCATAATCTTCTCACACTCTTCACTTGCAGGTGTGCTCCCTGCATCCCAAGGGGAAAAAAGAACCTAACAAACCTGTTTACAACCAGGCTAAATGCAGCCACAGTGTGTGTGAAGGGTGGCAGAGCAGATTGCCTGGCCACAAATCACACCAGACAATGGCTACTGCTTGTGAGGCTACATTTCCTTCTATCCCTGCTAAAGCATCTGCTTTGCATTGTTACAATGAGGAAAACAAAGGCTCTGCATGTGCGCTGCTGCCTTGGGCCCCCAAAGGTCCCTGGTCCTCAAAGCAGGGTGAGGAAGTAGCCTCAGACAAGTAGCCAAGAGGATTCCAAACCTGTGTGCCACGAGCTGTTTTTAAAGCATGTTATAAATGTTTTAACTGCAAGACTGCTCCTATGAACTAGTTCAGTGCTAGCATCCCCACTTTATTTCCAATTAAAAAATAGGAACAGAAAGCATTTGCTCAAGGTCTCCAAGGGAATCAACAACACAGCAAGGATTAGAACTAAGGATTTCCTGTCCGATCTGCAAACCACACCTCTCTCCTGTTTACAATGTGAACTTATTCCCTAGCAGAAAAGCCATGTGAATGGAACAATTCATTCTGCTATTTCGGCCTCCCTTCCTTCCCTTCTCAGTTCATTCCTGGCCTTGCCTTCCAAGCCCATTACCAGCAGAACTGTGTGACAAAGCAAAGCAAGCAAAGAAGGTTTTAGAACAGTTTCAGGTGCGAATACTCGAATCATGTTTGCTAAAGGAGAGATAGTTTGAAACATCAAAAATAGCTGAGAAATACGTGCTTTTGTTAATGAAAAATGAACCAAAAGATAAATGAACTTGAACGTGAAGGAGTAAGTTAATGAATTACTAAAGCAAATCATACCAGTTACCTGCACACGTCATGTTTTGCACAGGACTCAAGCAATACCAAAGTGATAGTGTTACTACTCAGAGTAAGTTACTACTAATACTTCCACTTGTAGTTTACCTTAAGTGCATTTTAAAGAGAGAATATTTCTGGGCTCCTTGCATTTGCTTTCCTTTTCTGTTTTTGTTTCGTTTTAGAAGTCACATTTTCACATTTCCCTCTGGGATCAAAAGCTAAAAATTCCTTGGAAAAATAAGCTGAATTTCTTATGTCTTTTTCTGATTCCAGGGCTTAGGACATCAACCTGTTCACACCCTTTATGTACCAGGAGAAGTCAGCAACCCCAAGCTGACTGAAAGAACAAGACTCGCCTAGAGCTGAGGATCAGCAGGAAGAATGCTTGGGTTCAAAGCCTACAGTGTCATTTTATTCCACATTATGTATTTAATCATCGCTTCCCACAATCCCTGTTTTTTAAGGAACATTTCTCCTGGCAAAGTCGGATCACTGATGTGCTAAGTTTCTACATGCTGTTAGCACCACACAGAGCTGGCAATTAACTTCTTAGTGCAAAATGCTAGTAAAATTACAGGCTTCTTCAAAGTACAAAAACATGATTCCAAGGAGCTGATGGTAATCTCTTTGGATCAGTTGGCTTTTTATCTCTGTTTTAGTAACAATGGCTTCAGTGATACATACAGGATAACTTTTGAGCTAAGCCTTATATTTACATATCCCTTTTGACATAAACCTGTGCAGGTATAATTCTTCCAGCTCATAGTAACAGATAATAGCTCATTCGTTTCATTAATGCATAGAAGTACTTTGTCTTAGTAAGAATCTAAACCAGAAGATGCTAATCCCCACTGTGAAAAATAACAGGGAAATCCTATAGAAGGCAGTGCTCTTAACGCACTTGCTTTCAACTTCCTGCTTTTGTGAAGCAAAATTGTATTGCAGAAGACTGAGGCTTCTCTTTCACTTATTTAGATCACCTATAGAGGTTTGTTAGGCAGGAAAAATGACCCCTTCTGTTCCCTCAATAACACTGCAACCCTTCACCAAAAAGAAGTGTTTGTATGTAGAGGCCATAAGAGTTTGAAGGTTTCAAAATACCCCAAACCAAACCCATTCAAGGCCCTTTGCAGTTCTGTATCTTGGCTCCTCCCCTTCCTTCAGTGCACCCATAAAGGTGATGAGGACTAAAGCTCCTCTCACCTGTGAGTTCCTCTGTGCTTCTTAGAGATGCAGCATGTATCAGTTAAGTCTATGCATGAAGTGCCTTTTTTCCCCCCCAAGATAGCTTTTTATTGTAATTGTTGCTATTGCTGTTATGTTCCTTTCTTTGAGCTCAATTTATTCAAAGAGACTGAAGGTTATTAATTATTCCCTTTCTAAATGCTAACAGGAGAAGGGAATCTTGATACTTGTTAAAGTATTCTCTGGGCATGGAATTACTGGGTTTGCTCTATCTTGCTGTTGTCACTGCTACAAAGAACCTGGGTTTTTTCTTTAGAATGGTGAAAAGTGGGGCTGGAAAGGACTAAGGCATCTCTTACCCTTAGGCAGGGAGCAGCTCTACTTAGACTATTCCCAGTAGGAGGTTATCTAATCTGCTCTTAAAAGTGCCTGTTAGTGGATGTGCTGCTGAGTTTTTTGGCAATGTAGTTCAGTGTTTAATCTTTCTTGTTAGAATGAAAAGACTTTGTGAGTGCCTTGTGTTCGCGGTGCTTAGTTCAGGATGACTGTTCTCATTTTGCTTCATTTTTGGTTTATTTCCTACTGCCGGTAGGTTTCAGAGTTCCAAATTATCCTGAGGTGGAAGATTCACAGTGCCAGGTTATCCAGAAGGATGTGTTTTGTTAACTGCAGCTTCTATGTCTTAAGAAGAGCTAAATCTAAGTCTTGTGAATCCCCTGTCTCATGGCTGCAGCTGTAGTGTCAGTGGGATTGTTGCCTTCTCTTGGGTTTTGTTTGGCCTCACCCTCAAATAGAACTAACCAGAGTTTGTAGAAAACACAGTAAGAAGTTTAAAATAAGAAGAATGTATTTTTTCTATACACCTCAAGTTATCCCTTTTTCTTAGTTTTTAAACCCCAAAATAATGGGATATCTTCTAGATGAAAAATACTTGTTTTCCTCCCTCCAGACAGGTGGCTCCTCTCTACCTCTAAGGCCTTTTTCCTTCTTTTCCACAGGTCTTGTTTTCCCTGTATCCTTGCATGTATTTTTGCACTTGCTTTAAAATAAACCTGCCAAGATTGAGGTCCATGAATCCTGTACAAATTGTGTTTAAATAATCCATTAGACTAATATTTTGCAAACTGTGGTTTCAATCACTGTAATTTAGACGTGCTCTAAACAAATCAGCTTCAAAGCTGGTTTTAAACCTGTCTTGCAAACTACCTCTGTAATGAACATATGGAATTCTTTCCAAGTCTAATTGGTTCTTCTGTTGGCTTGCACCAGGCTGAAGTTAAGAAAAAAGCCTTAGTAATTTCTATGAGAAGAATCTGAGACTTCCCCTTGTAATAACTTCACGTTTCTGAGATGACACAAGCTACTTCTTTACCAGAATCAGGGAGGTTTTGTGTCACAGGTTTGCTCAGTGGTTACAGAACCATTGCACAGGCCTCTTACGTTGTTTGGTTTGGGAAATGGCTCTTTGGAAAATCACTGCCAGTTGCAAAGTGAACTGCAAGTCATGTACCATCCTCTTCTGCTTTTGATCACTGCTCATACTTGACTGATGAGGGGAGGATGATGTTTTATGCCCCTTCTGAGTATTATTGCCCCAACAGCACAGATGCTCACAACTGCCAGAAACTTTTTCCCTGCTCCAAAAATAAAGACCAGTGACTTTGGTGGGATTGCTCTAGTGACATAGGGAGCAATGTGTGTCTTTACAGTGCTCAAGTTTAGGATAGCAAGGCAGGAACTGGAACTGCTTAAGCCTTTGTTTTAACCTTGGTTTTAGCTGAACATCTCTGGCCACTGGGGCTTTACAGGTGGGTTAAAAAGAACTCAGGTTGAGTAAATGCCGCCAGAAAACTCAAATGAGAGCTGTTGTGACCACAGAGCGCTCCTAGCCCTGCAGCAAGTGTGAAGGACCTGCCCGAGTGAGGTGGTGTGGATGTGACCTTGGGAGGTCAGAGGGGCTCACTGCAGAGGCAGGAGCTGCCTGACCTTGTGTTCAGCATGAACTCAATGTGGCAGCATTAAGGTGTGAGTCAGCACTGTTTTGATAATGGTGGTTAATGAAGTAGCTACTTCATTAACCAGGTAGAGACAATTACCTGGAATGAGGAAACACAGGGTGAATATGGGCAAACATTATCTAGGAGCAAAGGCTGTGAAACCCTCTGCCAAAAAGCAGTGGAAAACTCTCAGTGAGGCTCTTCAAGCTGGACAGAGTGAAGCACAGAGGAGAAGGCTGCAGGGAATTGCATTGCCCTGAATTAACCTGTGGGTGACCCCAGATTGCTCAGCTACTACTAAATACCAGTGATAATTTTGGTGATAATTACTCCCTTTATTTCTAAACTGAATTGTTGTAATTCATTATAGTCTTGTCTAATGGGTCAAATTACTGGGAAACTAAAGCAGGTAGGAAGTGAGCTGCTGACAGAGCTCTTTGAGGCCTTGGTTGTTTGATCAGTGATTTGACATTAATAGATGTTTTATTGGCTGCCAGTCACATTTTACATGTTGATGTTTAAGTTGTTCTAACTGAGCTTGTGATTGATGCTGCTGTGAACTGGCCACTCTGTGTGTTCTCCACTACCCTTTAACAAATACAACCTGAGAGGCTTTTCTGCGGAGGACTTGTGTTGTGTGAATTAACAAGTGAACACCCACACGGTGATTGTGATTCCCCAGATGTCTTACTAATTACCCAGGCTGTGATTTAATGTTATTTATTATACTTCATTATACACTGTAGCTCAGTTAGTTCAAAATAAACCCCTGAAATGCTGGAATTAGGATCCATCCTTCTGGCACCATGATATTAAATCTTTTCTAAGAGGGATTTTGTTTTAATTATAAGGTATGTACTAAAGCTTCATTAATTTATATTACAGAGGTAATTGCAGGTCTGATTGCCTTTTTTTTTTTTTTTTTGAAGCAACAAGTTCTTGAAATGATGCTCATCCTGCTCTGAAGGCCAAATTCTGCAGTAATTGTACAGAGGCAATGGATGAATTGGACTTGGCTTTACGTGGTTGCAGGCCAATTCTGTTGGGGTTGAAAAGGATGTTTTTAAGGAATCCTGACAAGTGAGGAATGCAGCTTTCCTTCCCAATCTGGTGTTGCCTAAACATGGCCACAAACGTGTAGAACTGAGTGAATTTGTTCTTGACCTCTGGGAACCGTGGACGTGGGTGTTAGTGCTGGAGTGATCCCAGAAGATCCTGTCTCAGTTGTGACTGCTTCCCAACTTGTGCTGTGCCTGGTTTCAGATCTTTGGATTGCTCGCAAAATGGACTAAGCAAAGCACTTGGTTCCAGAGATTCCCAAACTTCGGTGAGTTGCCCCGCAATGCCCTCTCTATGCCAAGTGCTTTTTCAACCATTGTTGTTGTTTCCGAGATTGATTTTATTTGCATGTGTAGAGGTAAATCTGCATTTGTCCGCAGCAGTTTACAACCTGGGGATTGCTGGTGAATGTGTGTGTGTGTGTGTTTGGAGGTGTTCAACTCCTGCAGTCCTGTGGTTTGGGCTGCACTTGACTAGGACTCAATGTTCCTTCACCTCTTTGGTGTGTTGAGCTGGAAATGCAGCTGGTGCAGGTGATGACTTGGGAGACTTGTTTCAGGGCACATTGCGAGGTTGTGGCCGCGCTGGGGTTGCAGGATGAGCTCATGGATGTCCCAGTGAAATCTGGATTAACAAGCTCTACCCAGCCTGAGGAGAAAGAAGACGTTTGCACAAACATCTGTGCAGGGAAACTGATGACTTTCACAAGATCTGAAATAGATTGTACTGAATCAATTATCCGAGTCCTGTGCGTTAACTACAGCTGAGGCTTCGACTGGGACCCAGCGAGCTAGAAAGGAGCCTTCATCCCTTCCGAGCCAGCAGGAGCTGAGCCAAGCTGGGCTCTGCTGGAAGCCTTCCTTTGTAGATCTCGTTGGCTGTCAGCGTGAGAGGTGGCGGAGGCTAAGAATGGCTCAGAGCACGGCCGGGTGTATGCAGGGAATAGCAATGAGAGCGGCAAAGCCGCGCTTGGGCTCTCCAGTGAAACCAGAGAGCGAGCCTGCAGACGTTATGGAAAGCGTCCAAGAGGGCGGAAAACGTGCATCAAACAGGTTCTGCGGCCACGGCGAGTAACTGCCGCGGGAGGAAACGGCAGGAGAAGGAAGTGAGGGAGTGGAGGAAAGGAGAGAACCAAACCCGACCGCCGGCGACAAGGCGGGGGATCCAGTGAGGGGGTGAAGCGGAGGGGGACCACCGCGGGGGCCATGAGGGCCCTGCAGGAAGGTTTCCCCCCCGGGGATGAGCCCCCAGCGCTGCGGCTGCCGCTCAGCCCGAGAGCCGGGGTGCTGCCCCGGGGTGCCGGCCGGCCGCCAGCCATGACATCCGCCATGACACCCGGCCCTACGGGGGGCGGTGAGGGACCCTCTGCCCCGCCCTCCTCGGAGCGCCGCCCCGCC
>JANHGB010017039.1:0-29377 GCA_026283785.1 Coracopsis vasa
TCCCAGCCTTGCGCAGTCGGGGTAGAACTTCCCTCCCTCTCTCAACACTCATTTCAGCTTGTGTCAGCCTGTTTGTGGATATCCAAAATCAGACGAGCATACCTGAAAGTCACTCTTACCCTTTTAGTTGTAATGGTTACACTAAGATTTATGAGTCTTTAGGGTTTTTTTCTGATTCTGGGAGAAAGCTGCTGATGGAGGCAAGTATTGCTTTGATGCAGCCTGGTTTGTTTACATGAACACAGGAACACCTTTTTTCCTGAGCACAGAAAGAATTAAACATCAGAGCTGGTTTCTCTGCTTGCAGTTCCCTTCTCAGACTGCTCACACTACCAAAGTATCTGGGTCCTTTCTGCTTCCTCCCTCTCCTCCTTAAAATACCCTCCAAACCATGCAGCTTTAACTAGAAATACCCGATGAACTCCTCTGCTCACACAATCCTAATTAGCCTTGCTAGACTCTTCAGCAGTGACTATGTTTTAAACTATCTAGTGCATAAATCAGGAGGGTTTTAACAGGAGTAAGAGACACCCATTAATTAATTTTCACTCAAACATCAGCATCAGAGATTTCCGAAAAGCTAATCCAAGTCATTAATCAATAGTATATTGATACTATTAACTATAGACAACCAATTGTATAGAATCCGTGTTACATTTGAAGTCTTCTGGTTTCAAGGCTGAGACTTTCTAGGTGAGAACATACTGGAACAACAATTTTAAAACATATTAATGAACTAGCATTACAGTCTTGGTGTCAGATACTGCCATACTTCTGTAAAAATTAAATTACACATTAAAGTCTCTCAAAACAGACAAAAGTCTTCACTTTAACTTTTTAGACAATTATGGTATTTTAAACATAAACATTCATTTTAGACTGGTTATTTTTAGGTATACTTTTAAAATTCAGATTACTGTATCTATAACTTTAAAGGTATTCTCTCTCAAGTCAAGAACTTCACAGTCAGGTTAATACCTACTTAAATGATACGAGCAAACTGAGGGGCAGTGGGAATTTTATCTATTTTTATTTATTCTTTGAATGCCATATATTTTGGGAACACCTCTAGAGTTAATATATTATAAAACAGGTTTTCTCTCAGATTTCTTAAACAGGTTCAACCTGCTTCCATAATGTCTGTAAAAGCTTTTCTATTAACTTCATGTTAGGTCAAAGCACCAAGACAGAACTCAAATATGTTCATTTCCACTTTTCAAGAACTCTATAGAAATTGCCAAAGAAATTATGATTTGGATCACAAATAACAAGCGCCCTTTTTCTTTTGAGTTCAGAAATGAATCCATAAATAAATAAGTCAGAATAAATGTACAGGATTTTTCTTTTTACTTAAAAAGCTGTTTCTACTCTGTCGCTTCTAACTTCTGCTGCAATGGAAGCTCACGTAGGGGTCTATTTTTTTTTTTATAATCTACAAATAAGCTGATTTGTGAATTATAAAGCACTAATATATCAATATCATATTATTATTATAATGCTCCTATACCATACTCTGTAAAGAATACAACCTGCCGGCACAGAATAATCAAAATGCAATATTTGCTTTTAAAGAAGTCAACTTCCAAGAAAACAAGCAAGAACACCCTGCCTATTTAGAAAGGTCATATGTGAAAATACCAACACTGCCAGAAGTAATGCTGATGCTTGGAAGTAGAACCTATCAGATCTTCTCTGTCTATGATTAATAATGTTTTCTCTTTAATGTGTTATCTTTATCTTTACATAAAATACAAGACTAAAGATACCACAACAATCTGTTCTTGAATTCCACGGCAATGACACTTATCTGTGTACAGCAGTAGTATTTTTATGAACTTCAAAATAATTTACAAGTTTCTGTATTTCAATATAATACAAAAAAAAAAAAAAAGTGGGCTGAGTGTGCAAAAAAAGCCTTTAGTATAACTGTAGACCTATTCTATAAAGTTCTATAATATTCAAAACTATCAAAGATGCACTGAGGGCTGGAGAACCTCTCCTATGGAGACAGCCTGAGAGAGTTGGGCTTGTTCAGCCTGAAGAAGAAAAGGCTCTGGGAATATCTTAGAGCAGCCTTCTGTTGCCTAAAGCAGCTGACAAGAAGGCTGGAGAGTGACTTTTTACAAGGGCCTGTAAGGACAGGACAAGAGGGATGGCTTTAAACTGACAGAGGAGAGATGTAGATAAGACGTTAAGAAGTTTTCCTCTGTGTGGGTGGTGAGGCACTGGCACAGGTTGCCCAGAGAACCTGTGGCTGCCCCATCCCTGGAAGTCTTCAAGGCCAGGCTGGACAGGGCTTTGAGCAACCTGGTCTAGGGGAAGGTGTCCCTGCCCTTAGCAGGGGGTCGGAACTGGGTGGTCTTTACGTTTCCTTCCAACCCAAACCATTCTGTGATTGTATGGTCTAATAAACGCAGTGAAATATAATCAGCAAAACTGAAGGCCAGATAGCACTCATCAATATGAGTCTGACCCAGCAGCACATTAAAAAAACAGTTACATATTGCAAATATTTTCTGCTAACATCAAAATTCACAACTACTGACACCCACCTACACCAGTAGGACTCCTTGACCCATCCCTATTTAAGGCCTATCCAAGAGACAGTGATAGGAAAGCAACAACTGAAAATATTGCATATGTACTCTAGGAGGAAATGGCAAGAGTGAACTTTTTAACATTAAAGTTTGTTAAGTTTATATCGCATAGAAATGTAAAAAAAGGAAATTCTCATAAATTAGTTTGCTAAAAATCAATTTCTGATGTTTTGAAATCTTTCCAATTGATTATAGTCTTAAAGGATGGCCTTCCCCTGGCAGTGGAACTCTGCAAGAGAAATATTAAACATCTGCTCTGCAGAAATGGGAATGCACAGATGCCAGCAAGAAATTTTAGTCTGAACAAATTTCTTATGCTTTCTAGAGGAAAATATAACTAAAATATTAATCTGCGCCACCTGCCCAATAAAGTATTCAACATTTGAATCTGGATTTGATTTTAACACAATACCAAACCTAGCACCAATAAACTATTCAGAAAAGATTAGTAAAAACAGCATTACTTGAAAATACAAATTCTTAATTTTCAATTTCAAAACAAACTTTGTCATGGGTTTCTGTAAACAGCCTTTAAAAATCAGTGTCAAAATCATGAATGCGTCTTCTTAATCAATTAATGTTTGTATTAGGGATGACAACTAATAACTTTCAAACTATTGCCAAAGAACAGGAAATTCAATAATAACCTGAGGCTTGCAAAAAAAAAAAAAAAAAAAAAGAAAAGAAAATATTCCATGTGCTATTGGGCCAACTTGATGGACTACAATCAATGTATCGGTTGTATTCAAAAACATCAGAAAGCCTTTGCAGCAAAATGCTTCATACGTTCAACTCTGGTTGCACAATAAATAATTTCTAGCAAAACTGATGATCTGAGTGGGCTCTGAGCAACCCTGAATTTCTTATTGCTTCTAAACTACACTGAGATTACTCAAGTACGATAATTATGTTGAGATTAAAGCCACATGAATGTCCTGAAACCCACTCTGATATTTTTAACTTTAGCCATAAAACTAACATAGTTGTAAGGCATGATTTTCATTAATGGGATATACAGTGAACTCTAAAATGTCACAGAGAGCTTGCGCTCATTTTGGCTCCCCAGGGAATACAACAGGCTAAAATAATCAAAAAATATACATTCAACCTACTACACTAACCTAACTAAACATCCCTGTGAGCAAGAAAAATATATAAATGTTCAATGAGATACACAAGTTAGTTTTTCTATTTGGCTCACCCAAAGAGCTATTTGTAAAATCAGAATCAATGGTTATAGTTAATTAAATGCTATTCTAGCATTCTCCATCATAGTAACAGCTGTTGCGTCTAGTCTAGCTCACAAAATACAGTCAATACATGACACTAGCACTCAATTTCCAGATCAAGATCATGAAGGCTGAAGATCTGCAGCCCCCAATGGAACTTTGTTTTTCAGTTTTAAGTATGTGGAGCATGTGTGAACTGTAGAGTGTCAACTGAATAAATACCTTAGGAGAAACCAGGTAACTCGTTAGCAGATTTTAGAGCAAAAAGGTACAATTTGGTAAGTCCAAAGACCAAGAGAGATTCTCACACAGAAAGCCCATATCAAACAACATAGTCAACTTACTGATCTGATAAAGTGTCAGTGCTGAAATCTGACCAAACTAGTACCTAATGCAATTAAAACATTTATGAAGTTCAGAATAAAACTGGAATTTATTTAGTAAACGCCATTCAGCCATGCAGATCTAATTTTGGGGATGCCAATAAACACTAGAATTGGTTAATAATAATGAATAGAAATAATCACTTTACTGAGTCTGAACTAGCAAAAAGTCTGTAAGGATTTTGGTTTTTTCTTTTCTTTTCTTAGTAGCTCATTAGCTTCTAAAGGAACTCACGATTAGCTGTGGACTTTAATGTACAAGTTACCAATTCAGATGAAACAAGTAAAGAACACACTTGGCTGACCAAATTTCTGCCAAATTTGAATGAGAGCAAAAATAGAGGAGGTTTGTAACAGATTGCTTAAAAATTGGAAGCTAGGTCTGAGTAACCAAAGAAAAGGCAGTAAAGTTCAGGTCCCTATACATACAGAGAAGCAGCAATGTGAACATATCAGGTGGTCAAATAGCACACAAATACTATGACCAAGACAAGGAACTTTGCCACATTGCACACAGTGAATAGCACACAGATAGTTAAAGGCGAAAGACTCAAGAAAGAAGCTTCACCCATCCTTCAGTTCACTACATAACTTACCTGCTTTTGAAACACAGACTGAAACTACAGAAAACACTTCCTTTTGAAACCAAACCATTAATTATGAATTCAGTTTTGATGTTTCAAAGCTTGTATAAATGTTTTATTCACCAAATTTAGTGAACAACATTCACTCTGATTTAATAAGTTTCAAGCAGCTTTAATCAGACAAATTATTCTTTTTAACATTTCAATACACATGCACATTTGTATCTTTTTAATGAGTTTATAGGATTTTACGGTGTTTGAGCCTGCTTCTACTTAGTCAGTGTCAAACCTTTGACTGAGTTCAGTGAACGCAAATCAATTCACTGGCAAGAAAAATCATACTTCTAAGGATCTGCTTTCTCCTTCATTGGAAGAAAACATAGAAACAAAGCTAAGAAAAATTGTTTCCCTCATTGTCACTTCCTTAGTACTTAATTTACAACTATTCACAAGTACTTTTCAATTATTGTTTTTCTTTTCAATTGAACACTCTATCATCCCATTTTGGTGGCTGCCCCAGGGCTGGATCCCAATTAAGGCTACAGCCATACAAGTGGAAATCTGTGTTTGCTGTTTAATCACAGTTATACATGCTTTAGACTAAAACCCTTTGTAAAACTGCTATATCTGATTTACAGTCCAGACAAACTGTTTGAATAGGACCTAAGAGGATTCTCCTTTAATATGCAGAAGGAATAAGGCTCTTTAATGCAGAAAAAGCCTCCTAATGGAGTCTGCATATAAGTCTTCACTATTACACCAGCACAACAGAAGTACCTGGCAATTTTTTATGCTAGCAGCCCTAACCTGCAAATGCTAATGGCTATGACTTTTAAAACAGTTAATGCTTATGGAAATGCTGAAGTTAAACACTTTAATGTTTTTTTAGTTAGTGAGTAATGCTTTCTCACCACACAAAGTGCTAGACGGCAACATTAAAATTGGAACTGTTCCTTTCAAACTTCCCAGTTTCCACAATAAGCGTTGCCTCATAAAATTTGTCTTACAAGGGAAAGGTTCAAAGATCGAGTGCTTGATCATACAAAAAAAAGTCTTTTGTCCTGGAAGTTCACAAAATCGTCCATTTTATTTAATGCCTAACTATTTGGTAATTGCTCATATTCAGTCTCACGCCAGCTTGAATGATTTCAGCTTCTAATGTGCCTCATCTCATTCTGAGGCACATCAATCCATGAGTAGATTGCAGCACCTTGAAATACTAATGCTTGTCACATACTTTAATCTCCTCTAAAAGGTCTTGTTCGTTGTGTGCTTAAATCTCTTAATAGCTTTTTCTTCTCCTTAGGTTTTTACTTTTGTGGCAACTGATTCTAGTTAGGATGAAGTTTGTTTAATTTTCATTTTAGTGAAGTGCAGAAGTAATAATCTAAAAGGCTGAATTACTGCTGTATTAATAGAAAGGTAAAATTGCTTTTTCTAAAAAATTACTTTTTTCCCCAAGCATGAAACTCTCAAAAATGTATCTATAGTAATAAAATAAACTTTTCAGAATTCGAGAAGACATGCAAGAACTTATACATGATTATGTGTGAGGATCACTCAGATATGCACAACTGGATATCACAGCTAAATTTCTAACATTATTGTAGAGCACAAAGTCTGGGAATGACTGACACTGTACTGCTAAACACCTCTTACAATAGAATAAGACTATTCTTTTATTCTAGACTTATTTTTATTCTATTGTCTGTTTAACTAGAAATGTGTACTTGCTTCACCTCTTTGCCCGCATTCTAACTCCAGATACCCTGCTCATTTCCCTCCCACACCAGCCCCTCTCTGGTACTTGTCTTCGCAGCTGTGGAGAGGTTGGATGCACACTGGAGGTTGATGCTGCAGCACTGTAAGATCCTCTTTGTTGCAGAGGCTCCACTGAGAGCTGATGCATTCCCACCCTGGCTTGCACGAAGCACTGTGCAGTGGACACACTGCTCCCTGCACGCAGTGGTTTGCTTCCACATCATGTCAGCTCCATGCTCAGACTGCTGCAGGGGTGAGTCACAACCTCACAGCACACCAGCCAACAACAATCAAACTACAGCATATCTGATTTCTGTCATTTTCCTTTCAATATTCAAACAGAAATCCAATGAAAAAGAAGTCGACAAATTGAGCAAACCTGCAGGACCTTCCCAAACCCTTTGGAGAACAGTCATACCTCTTGGAGAGCACTTTAAGGAGAAACTAATACCATACGGATAACAACAACGGTTCTTAAAACTATGCTCCTCTAAAAAGTTGCTGCTGTCACACACATGCATGTTTTTTTAATCCTTTGCTAATTGCTTATTTCAAACCATGTGAAGACATAGTGTGAAGTTTCCTAGTCTCATTATTAAGTTCACGGTTTCGGACTCATCAATGTCCATTCAGCCCTTCAACTATCTCTAGTATATATGTAAAGTACTCTGCTCAGTATGATTAGGGATCTGCTCTGTGACCAAAAAAAAAAAAAAAAAAAGCTAAAAGAAAATGTAAATTCTATCTCTTCTGTGGAAATATTAAGCAGTCTTCAGTGTTTGGGGCTTTTTTTCGCTCACTGTTCTCCAGCATGCTTAATAATTGCCCCCAGTCTTGAAGATAGCTATATTTCAATCTTCTTTATTTTTAGACAGATGATGCTTGATGATTTAAAGTGCTCTTATATTGCAGTTCCTACTTAAATAGTATTTTAGCAGTAATAATACCAGGGACGGGGCAGGGTTAAAGTATTTTCTTGTTTTAGTCTGTCAAAATACTCATTGAAACTAACATATCTGATGCATTAAAATATTTATGTGAAATCTGTCTGTTCAGCACTCAAAGCACAGGACTGATAAGTATAGTCAAATTCTTCCTGGATGTCAATCAACTTATGAATAAATGGAACGATTCAATTAAAGAGTAATGATACAGCAGCAGACGCGTGTTTACACCTGGCCTACACTGCCCATTTTCACTTAAGTATGCAGGACAACACTGTCCTTATGCTTCTTCACAGTTCTTCATATTTTCTTTCAAAACTATGAGGCAAGTGAGATTATAATCAATATATGAGCTTTTTATGAAATGTCACTTGGGCAGTCTAGGAATCTCACTTTATTCATCAAAGATGACACTTAATTTCTCTGTCAAAATGTTTACTCCAAAAAGGGTCATCTGCAAAGGTGTCAGCATAGTTCAAATTTTTTGTTCCAATTTCCAAACATTTTTTCAACTGGGATGGTTATTTTTCTGTTTGACCTGTATATGGCATCTATAATCAGAGAGACCACCAAACAATAAGGTGCAGGTCAACAGTCACCCCGGTGACTAGCCTGAGTTCAGGGAGCACCTGAACTTTCACATTCTTCTTCCAAACTCAAATATATTCAGTTCTGGATATCTCAATTTTCTCTCAACACTTTTCATATTTTGTGGAAGGGGAGGGAAGTTCAGCATTTCCTGAATGCACATTTCCCACACCCTAACATGCCAAGCGTGTCTCTTGGACAGAGTGCGAGACAATTCCAGGAGTTTACTTCCAGGAGCAGGGGCAATTCCAGGGCCTTACGAAGTAGCTGTCAATGTCTACCTCACTGGAAGGGGATGAAACACACTGTTTATTTGCTGCTGTATGTATGAGATTACAAAGAGCTGTCATGGAGCAGCACACGGGGGACCAAATAAGTGTCAAATGTGACACTTGGCAGGGCTGTCTGCCAGGACTTGAACCTGTGGTTCCAGAGAGTCTAGATATTAGTCTCGGAAATCCAACTTGCTGCTTAGATGATGAAACCATCCCCAATTTAAAACTTGCGGCCTTATTCCTCTGGAATGTCCCTTCAGATGAATGGGATATCCAACCATGCTGGATAAGCACATTAACTGGATGCTTTTACTAAAATGATCAGAAGTAAAATAACTCTGCTGACATTTAAATCGCCATAGTGTGTCCACAAAGCTAACACTCCATTGAGATGCACAGGAACATTTATTACTTTGGGTTGTATCCATATCCATATCCATATCCATATCCATTGTACAATTACACAATATCCACTTAAATTCAAGAGGGCAATTAAATTAAAATATTGAAGGAGATGTCTGTGGCATGTACATATGGCCAAGATAAACATGAATATGATTCCATATATTCTTTAGCAATTAATGAGAAATATTGCATCCACAGCAAACAGAACTGCAGTGTCTGGCTGACCAGAAAATTAACGAACGTTTTTAAAGGACTGACAAATGTTGATTTTTATGAAGACCACTGCAGATTGTAATGATGAATCGTTAACAAAAAGATTTTACTCCTTTTCCCAAATACAAAATGCTTATCTTTAAATTACTGGTGCTTAACAGCTGCAAAACTATAATTAGGTCACTACAGCTTTAATCCCACTTTCACACTTGCATCTTGAATCTAAACAGCTGACAATAAAATCAGAAATGAAGTAGCAAAACACACCTTAAATTTCTGAAGGAGTAGCACTATTCTAACACTCCAGAGGTAATTATTATCCTAATAACACCAGATATGATTGAGGCTTTTAACAAAAAGAATGCTGCCTTGAAACCATCTGCTATTACTCAGAATTTGACTGCTATGAAAAATTGTCAGCTGAGGAATAAATGTGTGTTATTAATGATAAGTACGTGATGGGATATGCAAACTCTCTGCCCAGAAAGGGTTGAGAAAGGTTAAATTCCTTTACTGTTAGAAGGAAAAAGTTGCACAATATGCTTCAGCCAAGGCTAAACTATGGTACCAAAACCAACAGGTTAGATCAGGATGTATTTGTGGGTGGGAATAGATTTCCAAAATATTGAGCACCATTGTTTCTAAACAGTTATTCAAATAATGGCTCTTTCCCCATAGAGTGTTGCTGGATACTGCAATCAATAATCAAAGTATTTTTTAATATAAAGTTTTGTTATTGAAATTAGTCACATCAGGCACAACTTATCAGGTAAGGTAATCACATTTTTCATACACTAACAATTCTAACATTTTCTGTTTAATAACTTGTGAAACTATGTCCATATTTAGTTCAGCACTGTGTGAAGAGGACTGATGATATTTGAAGAAATTAGGGTTGCTAATACACGCTTGAAATAACAGAGCACAGTTCTTTGAGGGGATTTTGCATAAATAAGAAGCAGACTGGTCTTCTGGTTTTAAGATATGGAGCAAACCAAACCTCCTGAACTACCTCCTTCAGCCCAAATTCAAAATAGTCTTTCAAACATTGCTCCAAATTATGTCACTTACAAACAGTAGTTCATGCAAGTGCAGTACGCCTGTATGTGATTTACAGAATCACAGAGTGGTTTGGGCAGGGACAGTTTCCCACTAGACCAGGTTACCCAAGGGCCAGTCAAACCTGGCCTTGAACATGGCCAGGGATGGAGCATTCACAACTTCCTTGGGCAGCCTAATCCAGCACCTCACAGCTTTAACAGAAAATAATTTCTTCCTTATATCCAACCTAAGTCTCCCCTGTTTAAGTCTGAATCCATTACTCCTTGTCCTATTGCTACAGTTCCTGATGAATCGATACACTGACATCTGTCTCAAAAGTAGGAATATTGACATATTCAGGTAACAGTCTCAAAAAGAAAACACACCTGATCCTGAGACATGCTGTGTGGATTACTCTGTATCTTAAACTTCAAATGCAAAGACTAAAACAGTGATTATGATCCTGCTATTGACTTTACCATGTCTTCTGTTAAACTTGTTTAAAAGGGTAGAGGCAAAAGTTTGACCAGATGTTTAAGAAACGTTAGTTTGACTGGGATATTTTAACTTAATTTTTTAAAGACACATTTTTAGGAAGAAGATATTACTGAAAGATAAAGACACTGAAAATTAATGTTGCAAAAAATTCTGATGAAAATTATGCCCATTAGGATAAGCCTATGCCAAGACCAACACTGGAGAGTGCTCTCAGGGGAGCAATCAGTTGCAAGGGCTGGAACTGTACAAGCTGCCCTTTCATTGCAATGCTGTTCAGATGTGTAGAACATACAGGAAAAAAACAGATGGATTTATGGAGGTTGAAGGAATATTATGCTATGATATTATTTATTATGCTACAATTCTTTACCCTTTCTTGTAATACTCCTTACCAGTGCTGCTCACTTGGAATGAAAGATAAAACCACGGCTTCTAACCATTCTTGCCTTCCTTTTATTTACATATTTGAACTAATCAAACCTAAATACTCTAAGAGGTACTATGAAAAACACCTTTACATTTCTCTCTGTTATATACCAGAACATAGCTTGTACTTAAATTATAAAGAAAGTCTGAAAAACCGGAAAGAGAATAGGTATTTGCAGAATATGTCAAGTATCAATGGCATCCAGAATTTGAAACTGAGGGAGGGGAAATTTATATTAGATATTAAGAAGTTCTTCCCTGTGAGGGTGATGAGACACTTGTACAGGTTGCCCAGAGAAGCTGTGCCTGCCCCATCACTGAAAGTGTTCAAGGCTATGTTGGATGGGGCTTGGAGCAACCTAGAGGAAGGTGTTCCTGCCTTTGGGTGGAACTAAATGAGTGTTAAGAGCCCTCCTAACCCAAACCATTCTATGATTCTACGATTCTATGAATTTGTCTCACATTCACTTTTTCTATCCTAAAAAGCAGTAAGAAGAAATTGACTGATTGACACAGAAGATAGCTGGATCAATAACAGAAAACATGATTCATAAGAAAATCAATGATAATAATGTGAGGACAGAAGAAAATTCAAGAATGCGGGCCAGAACATGCAGAAATACAAGCACAGTTGTACGAGAAGTGAAAGAGAAGGACCAAGAGCCTAAATAAAGCTCTGACTGAAGGGAAGAAGTTCTCTGGCAAGCAGAGAACATCACATTATTAAGCAAAGGCAATACTGACAGAGCTCCACTGTTGGAATTCATATTCTGCATCTGCCTACCCATTCACAGACAGGCAATATAAATTGTATACACACCAAGTACATACCAAGTATAACAGTACAGGTCAAAATTCCATTAAACAAAAATTAATTTTTTACATTGAAATCAACAAAACACAGTAATTGTTGTGCCTGACAGCCTGAATTCTTAGTAATTGCCCTACTCTAGCTCTTTTAACACTTTCAGGCTCCACTACAGATCATGTAATTATAAAAACTGGTTTCAGAAGTTTTCAGCTGAGGGTTTTTTTACAACAGGAAAACACCAGCAATCACCATGCTATTACACAAAGAATTCAGCTCAAGACAAGATAGATTTCAACTTTGACACAAAAAGCAGAGAAACAGATTACCTGGCAGCTTTTTAAGCGGTTGGCAGAAAATGACTATAAATTCACTTCTTCCACTGGCTTAAAAAGAAATTTGTTATACTTATTACTGAAAAGAGACTCACACAGGAGAGTTCCAATCAGAACATTATATGGTACACCAGCATTTCAGTGAAGAGTTTCAGAAATATTTGTACTGAGATTTTGAAGTCATGTGAACACTACCTTATTTTCTAATTATTCCTTTGATACTTAGGATCATGTTGTTTCAAAATATATAAACTTAGTTCCCCACATTTACTCTTCTTTAATCGCACCTTTCTCTTTCTTATTAATTTTTTTTCACCAAAGATATAACATTGTCTGGTACACAGACATAGAAGTGTGATTTTCAGTTTCTCGCTGCAAGACATGATGGCAAATTGTTTAAATTTAAATTCAGATTGCAAGGTGTGTGAACACAACATCTTTACGTCTGATGAAATAAACATGAACAGAAAGAAGCACTGAACTACTAATCTGCCTTATGCTGCCAAGGTCACAGAGGGCACACCAGGTCAATTATTAAGTCCTGAGTGCTAGTTATAGTTGCTCCTCCTTTAAGATGTCACTTTGCATTTGTCTAGAGAAATCAAGAAAGGAGTTAAATACACCGTAATGTAGGTGACAGGTGGAGTATGCAATTTTTAATCAGTAAATTGGTTCAGAGAAGCAAACTTTCTGTTAAAATGGCTTTCAACATTATAACAATATATAACGAATATACTTCTACCACAGATTTTTTCTATTCATAAAGAACATACCTTATGTAGGACTGTGGTTGGGTTTTTTCCTGAATTCAGATGTGTAGGTGACCATGTTCTGGGCTTCATCTCAAATACAAAGTTATAAGAAAACACTACAATTGCATCTAAACAGTGAAGATAAGAGACAGGCTAGTGTACAGTGTCACATTAAGGTGTCCAGACCAGGCAGTCCAACCACTTTTGTAATTTTTAAAAGTAGGCAATGGGAGTGCTTATGCATCTTTTTACTATGCATATCCAATATGATCTGGACATCTAAATCTTCCTTGGGTGCCTTTAAATCACAAAATTATCAGAAGACTTCAAAATTTATCTTAATAAGGTAAAGTTTTAGGGAGTTGGATTTGGGGTTTTTTTGGGGGGAGGGGGTGGGTAGTTGTTTTTTGGGGGGTTTTTTAATCAATGTGGCAAAATGTCAGACTTCCCAGCATTTCTTTCAAAATATTTTCTTCATGGGTACCTAAGAAGTGAAAGAATGGAAAGAACTGTACTATCTCTGGTCATTGTATAATCTAAAGGCCTCAGTGGTGAACATTTTGACTATAACCAGATGGCTGCAGGCTGCCAAACTGTTCACAACTTCAGCACAAATAACATTTTAGTAACTCTAGTCTTTCTCAGAGGCATTATAAAGCTTAGTCTGTGCCCCCTACTTTTGTCTTAAACAAGGCTGCACAGTGGATTCCGATCTTTTACAAGTAAGCCTTACAGTTATCACTTTCTGCCCTTCACACCTCAACCACTGTTTCAAGGCTTTTGCCCACTTGATTATAAACCTTAGAATGAGCACATTTTTACTAGTAGAAAAGCACGTAATGAAGTCATCATCTTAGTCTACTTGTACGGAAATACAGCACAGCAATGTAAGGCCTCAAAAAAAAGAGTCGCACAGCTTTAAAACCATGGAATCTTTTTTATTAACCGGCCCACAGCAAAGGCATTTTATAACCATTACAACAGCCTATCAAATAATACTGTAAGATATGAAAAGCTTGTGGTGTCCAACATGCACAGGCAGGCCTACAAAGAAGTCAATGCTCTAATGTCCTAATGGTCTGTCCCTTCTGGTGTGCACTGCAGCCCTGGGTTATGCACTATCAACAGTTCTGGAGTGTTTCACAACTGCCCGACCCTCTGCCTGAGAGCTGCTGCCTTACCAGAGCCATAACTCCTCCGCCATCTGCCACTTCCTCCCACACTCCAAACCATGCAGAAACATCAACTGCTGTTCCTGTCCAAAAAACACAGCACTAGGGTTTGCTTTGGGACATCATTAGTGGGTTCTGCACTGCAGCTGATCCCTGCTGCCCTCTGGTTACGCCTGCACTCCAGATTTCTCCATTGCACCCAAATTCCTGCTTCTCACACCCTCTACTGCCCTGTGACCCCCTTCCATCCAGTTCCATACCTCTCCACCACTTCTTCTGTAAGCCCCAAGGCTCCTTCAATTACTTTTGGGTACACATCCTCAACCCTCTCCAGTTCTCTAGCTCCCAGATTCCTCTCCCACTTCCCCACTCTGTTTCCCATATCTTTCAAACTCTTTCCCTGTAGATTCTGTTTCAAGAATCTACATTGGTCAGAACTTGCCTGCAAGTCTAGCTACTTTTGGAGTAAAATAATATTCATAAACATAATTGTTTGTCAAGTCACGCCAGTTTGTAATACCCTGTATAGTAGAACTATTAGAAGATGAAGTAGAAAAACTATTAGTAGAACTAGTACTAGTAGAACTACTAGTAGAACTATTAGACGAGTCATTCTGTATGAGAGCCTTGACTGTCAAATACTACTTCATAGAATACCATATAATAACATGTTGGAGGGTATCATCCAGTCCAGCTTTTAATGTTACTTCCTTTTGCAGCAGCCAGCACAAACCACAGCCTTCTGTGGAAGACTGCAAATCATCCCACTTCAACAGCTAGCTGAGAGGGACTGAATCATTCTTCTAATCACCCACATGTCTCCCACAGAAAATACTGGGGAGAAAAGGTGATTAGCATTCCAGTTAATAGAGTTCAAAGCTATTAATAATAAATCCATTAGAACTTTTAATTAAAACCCCAAAACTAGTCAGATAAAATCCACCCCATATAATAAAATAAATTTATAATATCAGTAATAATTAGCAATGTAACCTGTAGGATGAAAAATAATTAAAATAATTACATTTTCAAGTATTTTTAAATAGGCAATAGACTGCTTCAAATAAGCTAATAAAATTATATTCAGGACCTGTAGGCTACTCTCCTGGCAGGATATACATTGACTATACTCTAAAATGATGAATTTATAAGTAATTAAGAAGTATCAGGCACTGAATAATTATATTTAATGATCATGCCTTCCTTCTTGGAGATATCAAAGATCTGGGGCTCCCTCTCACTAAATTTTGTAACAGTCAAACCTACCGTGTTGCCCACTGTTCACACCATCCAAGAAGGAAACAGGTATCAAAGTCTTCCAAGACAGCTGACAACTGTGATTTCAGTGGCATACAATACCACATGCAAGTATGAAGCCCAAAATTCCACCAAAATAAAGGCCTAGTTGTCAGGGGTCATAAGAATTGGCTTTACTGGCAATTGGCAAAATAATTGCTAATAATCTGTTTGTTTGGTTTTTTTTTTTTCCTGGGGTAGCTTACATGAAAAGAGCAGAAAGTGAAAAAGAACAAAATTGTTAAGAAGCCAGTGCAGAACAAACACAAAAAGCTATGTGTGACTCTGGAAAGCTAAAGGAAATTTAGAGTGGACATAAGTAAAGGGAGGCAAGGGGGTGGAGAACCAACCAACCAACCAAACAATTGAAAAAATGCTATTTGCATTGCATTATACAAAGACTCATTGAACTTGGTCCAAATTTGACCAAAGAAGGCATCCTCCAAAGCATTACAGAGAAAAATTACTCTGCAGTATAAATTCATTAGTCGAGTGGAAGTTTTAAGTGATCTTACTTGTCAGAGGTTTCCTGCTTACATGCACTACAGAATTTTTGCAAAGAATATGCAAAAGCATGATGAACATGGAAGAAAAGGAAAGAGAATTATACAATTTCCATGAGGCCTGACAAGTTTAGGCATACAGCTTAAGATTTAAAAAAACAGTTCTACTATACATAATTGGCTCTTACCCAGCAATTTAGCTAAGGAAGATTTATGTAAACTCCTGTTTCACAAGACAGATATCTAAACTGCACTCCACCCTAGTGAATCTGCCAAACTTCTTCGTTCATAAACAACCCTATTTAGAGATGTATGGAGCTTAGGGAAAGAGAAAGGGAAAACTCCATACTAAAAATCCCCCAGTAAGAAATATCTTCCTGGAAAAATTATCAGCTGCAGAGGAGTTTAAGTATCTTACCAAAACGAAAAATGCACATGAAGAACAGACCGGCATCACATGGACAAACTGATTTCCCATACTATAAACTCAGGTGAAATTATCACACTTACAAAACAACTTCTTAAGATAGCACAAAACCTCAAAAATTCAAGCAATGCACTTCTTTTCCCAAAATAAAGATTTGTTTCAAAAGTAAATTTATTTTTAAAAGAGGTCTACAACTATTAATTTCTAAATTTCAATTCGAAATGACAGAACAAGATAATAGCACTGATAAAGCAAGCCAAACAAAAGCTGTGGTAGATTAAATTTCATGCACATATAAAGTGGAGATTCAAAATCCAAATGTCCACACACAGAACTGATGGAACATTTCTGGTTATTCCTCTTTGAAGTGTAAAATTAATTTTAAGCCTTATTGTTACATCCCTCAGGTAATGTTATCAATATTTCCTTCCAAGAAGAGATAACTAATGCATGGGTTTGGGTTTGGTTTATTTTAAAGTTATTTGCTTAGCTCTTAAGCCATGACATAAATAGTAAATATCTTGAAAGAATATGAATGAAAATATGGGAGAATGGATTAGAAATTTTTCTAAGAGAAAGTGGTTCAGAAAAAGCCAACAACTGAGCCATCAAATTTATTATCATAACTTACTATTATGCATAATAAGAGAAACTTCCATGTAAGATGGTATTTAATCATGTAGCTGAGAAGCTCTCCTTTAAACATCTACTCTTCCACAGCTATTAAGTCCAGACTATGGTTCTGCAGCCTACACTTCCCTTCAAGTAATGAAAAAAAAAAAAAAAAAAAGGATGCACAAGAATTCTGACATCTACAGATCACCAAAAAATCCACTGAGTTACAGGATACCTTCCTCTTGCTCTCTTCCCTCCTAGGTCAGCTTCCACAATATAAAACACACAGGCAAAGCTCTCCCTCACATGTATGTGCTAGAGAGGCCATTGGTGATATTCAATAAAACTTGATGCTGCATCAGTTGATTTTGAAGTAAACATTCTAATGGGTGATAAGGGATCTACACAAACAAGGATGAGCTATCACTTGAAGTTCAACCATGGCCTTATGCAAAAAGCCATCCAAGCGGTTGCAGAAAAAGGGGCTAAAGAAAAGTCAGAAGTCACAATTAAGTGTTTTATATCTTTTTAAATACATACTGATGACGTAAGGCATAGTTTTATGGATTTACCTGCACTGCCATATTACAGACTGAAAGTACAAGCACTGTACTTTGTTCATCCACACCACTTAATTCTCCTCCAAATCTACTTTTGAAGCAATCCAACTAGATTTCTCCAAGGCAGACCTAAGCCACAACTCTGGCCATAGTTTTCTTCAGTAACTGTTGCAAGGGTCAGCAATGAATACACCACACCAGCACTGGCTCCCTGCACCCAAAACAGTCCATTTGCATAGCCCAAGAAGTTTCTATGTCCTCAATCACCCCTAAACGTCTTCCTACCACAAACAGAAAATGTAACTTTGGAGGCATATAATTAAAGCATCGCTCTTGCATACTGCAGCAAATATTACATGTTTATCAAAACATCTATGTTCCCTTTCTCCAGTAGATTCTATGTCACCAGAACATTAAGTGTGATTGTGAGATGTTACGAACTTACATGTTGACAACAGGTCAGAAATGCACAGCCACAGTTGTTCTCATCAAAAAGCACATCTTGCTGTTGTTCAGCTCACCACACATCTGCGCATAAGCAGATGGATCCTGCCTACCTGTTTAATATGTCAGTAGAGAACAAAAAACAATTTGATAAATGGGTACTTCCTGTGTGACACTTAGAGACAAGTGTCTTCCTGTAACTGAAGACACTTGTCTCTAAGCAGTGAGCAGACTTGAAAACTTCCTTGATACCATCTTTGCTTGATACTAAATCAACAAATTTGCCAAGAATTAAAATTTTCCATTGATGAACAGAAAGTCTCACAGACATGTATCACCTTTGCTAACTTTATAACTAAAACGCAACAACCCCTCTATACCCTGGAATAGAAATGAAGAGCTCTCCAGTGACGCACAGTTAAACACCTCCAATCTCAGCTGCATTAGAGAAATCCCATCCATACCACTGGATGGATGAATACCCATCCAATACCAAGCTCATAGTCTGCACATCCTTATAAAGTCCACAGGCACACAGACTGAAAGTAAATACACAGTGCTAATAAACAGAATGTAAAAATACAGTAATTAAAAGCAAATGTAATGAACTGTTACGTCTAGACTATTCCACAAAGACTGGTAATAGGCTGGATTTTTAGCTCTTTTATTATGTGTCCTAAAATAAAAAGTAACCAACAAGAAAATGAACACTGAGAAAAAAAATCCCTAAGAAGATGTTGAAGTTTTAAGAAAGAATGATAAAAATACTTTTTAAAGGAATCAGAGAGAAGGCAAACTGTCAGAAGAGGATTAAAAAAAAAGCAAAAAAAAACCCTTCAGCTTAGAAAATTTGCAGGAAGTCAAAAGCAGAGACAATTATCTGAAATGCTTTTGCAGTAGAAAAAAAATAAATAAATAAAATGCATTTAGCAAGGTGACGGTGAATAGAAGCTTTATGAGTTAGCAATTGAGCTTGACAGTAAAAATAAAAGCTGAAGTGATACACACTTGCAGTGCTGACATTCCAACTGAGGCTTTTCACCACCAGCAAGATGTAAATTAATGACAAGAGATTCATGGAAGAATAATTTAAATTTTAAGTGAACAGAGACAAATGAAAAATCATCAGAATTCTGGGAAAAAAAAAAAACAACAAACCTCAGATATAGACACCACAGTTTAACACAATTATGAAAAAAATGGGAGGAAATGAGTACTGCCTACACATTTTTAAATGGTATAAATATTAGTGCTGAAATTGCTGTATTTAACTCAATGGGAGCCTTACCATTGTCTTTATGGGGGCAATGAGTTGACTTAGAAGTAGAAGAGAGAAATGTAAGATGCAATCAGAAAATAGCTTCAAGTTAGACTTGTTAAATTTGTTGAAAGTAGGGTATTTTGAACTGAGAAAGCTACGTAAAATGATGGAAACTTCATCACATGTGGCGCTTAAAATAGTCTGGAAAACACACAGTAGGTATAGTTCTATACTGTCAACTGAATTAAATGTTCTCAGCAAATTTCTGTGGCTTGCAAATTCACCAATACTGCTGCAGTAAATTAAAAGGCAACAGAGAGACTGCCCAGAGACAAAGAAAGTTTGTATCCACCAGCAGTAATTCTAATAATAATCATAGTTCCATAATAGGCTCTGTGTTTGTGTCAGTCCATATTCTATATTCCTCTGACTCTGAGTCACCATCAGATTCTGTTTCTATATCCTCCTGCTTAACTTGGATGTAGATTGAGCTGGTATTAGACAGCAACACATGGTACAACCTGATGGAAACTCTTAAATGCTTGTTAGTTCTCCAACAGACTTCTATAAAATCTCAGCCTTTTATTAGGACATCTCTACACACCACAACAAAGCATGGTGCATAGCCCTGCAAGTTAATATTGACCAAATAAACTACTGTCACAGCTTAAGTTTCGGCCCTTAAAGCAACACAACTGCATCCTCAGAGGGCTGTGTTCAACATGCTCTGCAAGAAGCTCTTGCTACAAAGGCAAGAAGGCATAGGTACCTTGTTTCCACCTCTGGAACTAACTCAGGTGGGACTCAAGTCCTTGGCATAATCTACTCTTCAGAGCAGATGTGCTCTAATTACTCTTTTTCAACACAGAAACAAAATTAGAATCTGAGATATCTATGATGATGCTTGGTACCACCCTGAAATTAGCAACAAAAAAACCCTCATAAAACAGCAGTCCATAAGCTCTATGCAAATAATTTACAAGTCTCTCCCACTCAAAAGAGGATGTGTCAGTGTGAGTAGAAGGGAAATAAGCTATCTGCAACAGGAAACTTGAGAGAAGTGGGAGGTTTTAAGAAGTCTCATGTACTTAACAGAACAGAGAACAAAACCTGTAACAATTACACTTACAAACATACCCAGAGCTAAACTCTCAAGAAGCTAAACCCCACAGAGCTAGGTTATTGGTTTTATAGGAATAGGACACCAATGTCCCTTCTGAGATGCAGAGACATGTTTCATGCCACCACTGTCATTGGATCAAGTCTGGACATTTCAGGGACTACAGAAAAACAGACAGCAATTGAGCTCAGTGTGGGATTTTTATACTTAAAGTAGAATTACATGTACTTACATCACCTCTTCACCTGAACCAAGCTCATATTTACAATCATGGTGTGAAAGACACCCTGCCATCTGTGATTTTTATTGAAAGAAAATACCAAGCCATAAGAAGCAGCTAATACTAACTGCAGCAGCTGTGCACTGTCTCCAAAGAGAATTATGGGACATGCATTGAATGCATGGCATTGCTTTGTAAGGATTTGATTAGATACAGTTTGGCAAGAAAAAATGTTATCCATCAAATAAACAGCCTGCTATTTTAGAAGTTAACTTCTTTATGTACAGCCTAACACTTTTTCTTTCCTATATTTCAAATGTAATCAGGTAATTCCAAAAACTACTTCACTAATTATTACAGAAGTAACTATTTCTGTCTATAGAATAGGGAAAGAAGGTGATTACATATAAAAAGTATCTATAAAATTATTAAAATTCACAAGAAAACATTATAAAAGCAGTTGACCATTTATTTTTAATTATTTAGGAGCATCTATTCATGAAATGAAGAGCATAACAGCATCTAGCAAAATTTCTTTTGAAGAATATAATTTTTAAAAGTGAAATACACATAGCGACTGCATTTAAGATGTTATCCGACAAGCTTTCAAGCTACTACTGACACATATGGCACAAATTATGCTGTCTTTGAAGTCATAAGCTGACTATAACAGTGGAAGTGTACAGAGAATTTAGTTCAATTTTAGTTCTGCCTACATAAGATACTAGAAAATACTGGTTAGACTTTTGTTAATTATTCATATCTATTTAATGTGTTTGAACAGAAAATAAGTAATTAATTGTGTCACTGGAATAAAATTCTCAACTACTACTTCTGTAAACACCAGATTTAATTCCTACACAACTATTGCAATTGTGTATTAGGAAAAATTATGTTAGATCCCTTATGATGTAGTTGAAAACTCAGACCCATTTATTTAAGAGCTATCTGTTTGGCAGTCTACACATTCTGACTTTCCACAATCAACAAAATCTTTTCTGATGTAATATTTTATGCACATGTAAATCTTAATGGACACAAAATAATGTGCATACATTTTCATTGCTTCCACTGAGTTCTACCGTCGTTGTTTTTTTTCTGTTATTAAAGTAAAAAGATTATTCTTCGGGATTAATTCTGCAGGTTTTTGAGAACTGCCCCGTTCTAGCAGGCAAATCACAACTCACAAGAGTCAAGGATGCAGAGCTTTGTTGTTTAGTTTCATCACAATATAGAAGGGAAGAATAGTAGTCATTCTTATTTACATACACAATCAGAACTTTTTGGTAGGTAAGAATGCATGATGCTTACAAATTAGATGCTTACAAATTATCTTGAATAGTAATTTTTGTTCATGTGACACTTTTCTAAAATTTAAGAATAAGCAAGTGTGAGGAAAAAAACCCATGCAATAAACAAGTGTCAGTTCTTTTCTTCCAAAGATTTTATATATCAGTGGCTTGAAATAATATGGATGCTATTTCCATCCACTTAAAAATAACTCATAGTGCAGTATTTTCTTGTTACTATTGGGGGTGGGTGCAAAAATAGATTTCCAGAAGAATATTTGGCATAGGAACAGTGTGCTATACTTTTTAAAATAAAAGATCTCATGACACCCAGGCATTTGCAACTCAAGGACATGAAAAATCAGCTGGAAATCTCACACCAATGAACGTAACAAAATGCACGTTATATTCCTAAAAATTCTTGGTAAGCAAAGAAGCACATTACAGTGACGTGGGATTATAAATATTAAACATACTGCAACAAGTTGATTTATAGTAGCAAATAAAAACATACTATCAGGCAATTAACATACTATGAAGTGTAGTGTTTACCACTATGAAACATTCATCAGCGTAAATAAACTTTGTTCCATCAGCTCTTTATTGAGACCTGCCAGTGAACTACTTCAAGCTCTCTTAATTGCAGGATATTGTTAAGCTCCTCAATGCAAAATAAAATAAAATTTTGCTCCTGGTGCAAAATAAAAGAACTCACCCATGGCATTTCTTTAGAGCAAAGTTACAGCACTAGAAGGAAAACAAACAGTACTGGTATTAGTTTATTAGTTGATAATCAACCCTCATGGAAGTGCTTCTTGCCACACTTCACTCTTACCCCAGTACTGGATTCTTCCCAAGGATGTGAACAAATCACTCTTAAACCTTCTGATTCACTGTAAAGCTAAAAATGTTGTCTTAGGTTGTCAGAATGACTCAAACTAGCACAGGGAAGCACAGTAAACAGCTGGTCACATGGCTACACACAGGAGCTCAAGAGGTCATTCTGTAAGGACAGTGCGAGCTTAAAAAAGATCTAGAAAGAAATAGGAAACTGAACCAATAACCAAAATGCTACTATGATCTCATCCCTCATTTTAAGAGATACTGTAGTAGCAGTAAAGGGAATATTAGGACTATTTTGGCTTCAGCTATGCAGAGATGATCAGTTAGCAGTCTAAAGAGAAATCCTGCTCTTTAAAAATGGCTACACAGTTTTTGAAGTGAAACTGTATCATGGTTAAGGAAATAAAAGCACTCATTCAGGAGTTCAGTTTCAGATAGATGATCCTGTCAACTGCCAACATTCTTATCTGGAACTCATTGCAATGAAACCACAGAAAGATTTCAAAATATTTTAAAAAGCAGCTATGTTCATAGTTCCTCAGTCCCTCCTATACGAACACACTGTCATTTTAAAATATCATTAGCTAAAATTCTTCACCAAAGCAGTGCATTCACAATAATATTTTTTATTACAAAAACTGTCAAGTATTTTATTTGTACATATATTGTGAACTGTATCTTAAGCTGGGCTCGGTGTAGCTCAGCAGTATGGAGCTAGGAAAGGGAATTTACACCTCCCTTGCTCTGGTCAAGGCAAATCCCATCGTAACACTGACTCAGGTATACTGTAACATACATAAGTTATACAAAATATTTATTACATGCACCTGCAGGGATCCTTGGAATACAGACCCTGTATCCTACTTTCATTTCACCTACATACGGGATGGATGAGGATATAGAAATTGAGTCTGCGTCCCACATTCAGGAACTCCTTTCACACTTTGACAAATCATCCCTCAAAGACAGTTCGAATAGCACAGCATCAGTAAAGTATTATTTTTATTGTCATATTATTCTGTTCCCAAGTTACAGCTGTACCTTCAGAAAGGACTGAACAATTCTAAAATGAAATAAACCAAAAAATACTAAATGTTTGATGCAAAGCCTAGACTTGAGAATTATAGCAAACCTGCTCAGTTGGTTTCTCACATTTAAGTCATACTTTAAGAACACAAGGGACAAACACCTGCATTTTCATTTTTTCATATTCTTCCTTCTCTGCTAGATTTCTGTAGGGCAATAGTTTCTGCTCCTCAATTATTCATACAAATGTTTTCTCACTTTGTTCCATACCCCTGGTGTTATAGATAAAACACCTTATTTGTAACCTGAAAGCCTTTATTAATTCAAATTCCCCCTCAAAACCCACTTCTGGCTGTGATGCACACAAGAAACTGCCAGCTGATGATGCTTAGACAGCTCACAGGATGGGGCCTTTTGTACTTACTGAGTTAATGCGATTTTTGCACTACACAAAGTAAAACTGCCCGTATCATGATCTAGTTTTGCATGAGGAACGTTCAAAAAATGAAATATCCCAATGCAACTCTGAGAATCCTATTTCTGGCAACCTGCTGCTTTTTGTTTGTTTGTTTACCATACTGCCAACAGATTATAGATACGATCAATTACAGAACAGGGTCCACATAGCTAAAGTTTCCCCTATTTTGTAATTGACACCTCAGAAAATATTCATAGCTGCATGGCCACAACTAGAGTTTTTGTTGACTATAATGGGATTTCCAAACTACACATTTAGGAAATGTAATGTGAGTACCTGCCGTACTCCACTAACTCAATAGCATATAAGGAATGTCACAACAATAAATTAAAAAACTTGGTCATTAATACAAGGTGCATTTCTTTCAGGCATACTCAACGCATAGCAGATGATTGGCATGCACTACACCTAACGAGTGCTGCTGCTCTCCACTAATGTTTCCTGTGCCAACACTGACAGCGTCTGCTAGTGGAAAAGGTACAGGGTAGCTTGCTCTGCTGTGAGACCCTGATGTAATCTCTTTTTCCCCCAATCCTTGTTTAAAGTGAACCCTTCCTACAGACATAGTCTTTGAAATGTCTGCAATATCTAACACAAAATGAAATGCAAGATCAAGTGACACTTTTGTAAAGCACTCCACAGGCAGCAGTTTCTGTACTTCAGTTTTCCCTTAGCAGATCTTTTTTTCCTAGCAAAGGTGGAATACTGATTAATTTCCACACTAACTACAACACTGCATGGTGGACTCATGAAAAATGTTCTTACAGAAGGTTAACTCTACCAAAGCAGGAAAAGCTATGACAAAGAGAAAAGCTTTGTTACATAGTTATCGCAGAATTTATCTGCCGCCTTCTAAAGCTTACTGACAATGCAGATTTGCACAGTACTCTTGTTTACATCTAATAGAGAAAAAAAATATGTTGTGGACTTAAGTTTTCTTCCTGTAAGACAGTGCTGACTTCATATTCTACTTTTAACCCTTATTTAATAATTCCAAATAATTATATTAAATAATAATTCATATTAATAATGCTAATTCTCCATGATTCAAAGATATTTTCTTATTTAACTATTTGCATCCTGTATCTACTAAGTATCAATTTTAGGGACTCTAGGTTCCTCTTTAAAAAAAAAAAAGCTAGACAGAATTTGCAAAGAAGAGAACACATTACATCAACTGATATGTTTGCTGTCACACTCAGACACAAGAAAGAAATCAGGTCATATGCAGACACTATGCAAACATTTCTGCCAATCCATTGTTAGCCTGAAGGATGTCAATCTCAACAACAGAGGCACTATCAAACCCAACATAAAATAACAAAGTTTTCCACAATTTTTAAAACAAACACTGACAAATTTTGTATAATATTTAGGCATAGTAACTCTTGAATAGTAACTGGAGGCTCTAGAGAGTTTATGAGTTACTAAATTCTCACCAGCTAAGTAACAGCAGACTTCAGCATTAATACATACTTTGAGAAAGTACCCCAATAATTCAAATACAGCAAACCATCCATTTGAACTGTCACGGACTATTACACAATTGCTGCACTAAATGCCAAAGGTGGCTGCATTTCAGCAGCGAGAGAGTGAGTCACAGTTTGCACAACTGGAAAAACTCTTGGGATGAAAAGTACTGTACAAGTCATTCATACTATCACTATTGTTCAAATACTGAAATTGGTTACATGAACAAAACCACTCCCGATCACTTAAAAAACAAAGCATGACTGTCAAGTGTTTGGCTATACATCCTATATCTACTTACACCTGTTATCTCTGTTATTTCTGGCAACAGTGGTAGAGGAGTCCAGCTTAAGTGTAGATTTCACTACAGCTACAGCACAGTCCTCAACCTGTTGGCAAACTCAATCAAGCAGCGTTCTCCATGCTGGTGTCAGAGCGAAGTGAAGTGCAATAAAAAAAAACTAACAGGAAAATTGAAACCGTAAGCCTCAGGTATGACACTCCCTCCCAGGATGATGTGTAACCCTAAAGTAAGTAAACAGTGGGGTGAATTCTGCAGTGCACCCATACTATTTGTATTCTCTCATTTCTCCCAGTTTTGCTGCTACTCTGTAGTCATTTCCCTTTTGCTATTTGTAGGCAAAGAACAGCTTAAATGGAGAATAAAAACACTGAGCTGAAGACCAAGGACTTCAGGTAGATTTTTACAATATGGACTTATATCAACAACAACAACAAAATTATTATTTTTTTTAATGGTACTAGTGATGCCAGCAAAGAAAAACCATAAAAACATGTCCCTGAGGAACAACTACTTGGGTCTGAATAACTTTTGCCTAATACGTTCTTCTGGCTCTGGGTGTCACTGAGGCCTGTAGCACCTCTGCCTCCTGCAATCAGCTATTTAGGATCTTCCTGAACAGAAGTTTGTACCCTGAGCAGTTTTTGAGTGTGGTTTTAGGCTTTTTGTTTCACTTCAATAGCTGCTGATGACAACTTAAAAATCTATTCATGCTTTTGGCCTCCACAATCTTCTGTAGTAGCACATTCCCAGATTTAATTTGGTGCTATTTAAGAGCACATTTCTATACTGAACACATTTCTATACTGCCTATTTCTTGTATTATGAAAAATGTTGAAAAATTACATTCTTTGCACCTTTCCCACACTATACAGAAATTCAGAGGCTCCTCCATTACTCTCCGTTAGTGTTCCTTTGCAAAGTGATAAAATCCTAAGCAACTCAATCTCTCTTCACAGAGCAGTTGTTTCATAATTTTGATCACTACATCTTGCTGTACCTTCTCAAGTTACTGTCTAATCTTTATAAGACAGTGGTGCTATTTTAAATGAATCCTTGTTTTACTAGTCACAGTTAAAAATCAAATCATAATCAGAGTTTAAAAAACACAGCTAAAAGTTCTCTCATTCATAATTACAGGGGGAAACGAGCACTCACAAGCGACTAACAGCACTATATCACTTAGACATTAGTCCAAAGATCTTTCATATAAAAGTTTTAGACCTTGGGGCACTGCCTTAACATGAAAAATCATAGTTAATGTTTCATAACACATACAAAGACTTCAACTTTAAATTTGTGGCAGTCAACCATGCCATGAAACTACCCCATTAGCTCAAAGTCAGCATTGGAGCACTGGAACTGGAAGCTGATGATTTCCTACTGCATGACAGAGAGAAAGTAAAAATACTGTTCTGGCTGCCACATAAATCTCTTCTCTGGTCCTCTCGCAGTACCCAAGAGGAGCATAATGAAAACTTTTACTACCACCACCACAGAGGAACAGATAATCTAACAGTTACAAAAAGACATATTCTATCTATCACACAGAGACTGTATGAGAATGATGCTAACCATATCTGTAGAGAAAAGCAGCAGTTATATACAGGTAAACCCTTGGCAGTATACGATTGTCACTCTGGGTAGAGATACACTGTGGAGAAATACTAAAAAGAACATATGGGGCAGTAAATCAGCCATTGGCCCTAAGAAGATCTCAGACAGGCAAAAAAAACACAGCAAGCTGAAACAGCTGTGCCCCTGGAAACAGCAGAACGAATGGATTTACTACCTCTTGACTACAGGGATACCAATACCTCTGTAAAGAACAGCAGGGCAAATAAAGGAAACTGGAAACAGTAAGTTAATTTATTTGATAAACAGATAATAAATATGCAAAATGCTGCTTCATTTTAGAATTTAACATTGTATTTTGCTCAGAATGGAAGATACAGATGGCTAACATTAACAGGATAATTCTGATATCAGACACAGAAAATTGGGTGCGATGCTTCACACAAGCTTACGTTACACGGCACTAACCAGTCACAGTAAATACAAAAGTAACTGCCTTTCTGTAGTTCTGTTTACACTAAACAGTGCAGTGCAACTCTGAGAGACAAGACAAGCTCTGAATGAGGTCGTATTTTTATGTGGCAAAGAGCATTGCTGTGTGCAGATACCAGCAATTCTTCAATGTAGCACAGCTGCTTCAGTGTAACTCAAGCTAGTTCATGAGAAACATGATAATCCTAATGCAGCTACACTGCTCTGAGTTCTGGAGAGGAGTTTAACATCAATCTGGATAGCTCAGCTTGGCACTGCGTTGTACAATATGAGTGCATCACGACACATTCTTTCTTCTTATCAATTTCTGTACTATAAAATAGATAAGATGGTCCTTTTTCAGGTAATTTAAAGGTAAGAGATGCTGAGGCAGAACATTCTGGCATTTCCACCAGAATGACTAGTTGAACACAGCCAGTGCACATCCCATAACACTTGCCAAATTTAGTCTGGAACTGTGCAATAAGCAGAACTGGAGTCTTAATTCAGACTAACTGTATAAATCCACAGCCTATAAGAAGATATATTTTGGATCTAGATGACTGGGTTAAAAGATCACAGCCTCTGTGATCTTACTACAAAAATAGCCAAGATACCACATAGTATATTTCAAAAAACTGTAACTAACTGTTCAATTTTCAGTTGTTAATGACACAGGGTTACGGTGCCCCTACATATACACATACAAGGCCCAAACTGTCATTATTTTTTGCTAAGTTAGAACTACTTTTCATTTCAAGGAAGATTTTTCCTGAAAATCTACCAAGAAACAAAAGCTTCCTTGGAAAGCTTGGGAAAATATGAAAGTTACAAAAATATAAAATGGTATTTTTAAATCATGACATGAAATGGCTCAAAAGACCCTGAACAAACAGTTCAAGTTAACAAACTGATCTAAATTCCAAAAATGCACATGAGGATTTATTCCAGATTGGCGCATACATTACAGGAAATGAAGATTTATTCATAATAATGAAATTGATATGACAAGCATTTGTTCTGAAAAAATTAGCTAGAGAAGGGGGAAAAAAAAATTAGTACTAAAGACTAAGTTTACTAACATATGAGAGTTCTGTAACACGTAAGAAGAAAATTGCCTCTCCCACACATTATGCTCCCAGAATTGTTTATTAACAACAAACAATGAAACTCAAGTTAGAAAGGAATGCTGTCTTCTCTGCCACCATTTGCAGTAGGAAACCATCCACCAAAAATATTCCCCTGAAAAATATCTAACTAGCATTGGATATCATTCTCAAAAAATTCCAAGTACTGCTGAACACCATCAAATGCTCTCCTCTTCATTAGCCGAATTAATGCTACACAAATCCTTCGATTGGTCCATGACAAGTCAAACCCAAATCAGATGCTGATGATGGCTTGACTTCGCGAACGAAGATTTTGGGAAGGGCTTTACCCACGCTTACTACAAGCGCGCTGATGACT
>JANHGB010017039.1:30910-50934 GCA_026283785.1 Coracopsis vasa
CGCCCCCCCCCCCCCCCCCCCCCCCCCCCCCCCCCCCCCCCACAAAGCAAACTGAGAATTTTTGTATACCAGCACAACATTCCAGAACTGAAATTTTCTTCTCCTGTTCTGTTAACTCATTCTGAGCAGAGAACATAGTTGAAATTAACTAAATCAACTACAAGAAATGATCCTCCACATATATTTTATTTGGTCTGTAATGAGTGTTTTTAAATGCTTAACTAAATGTTCATAATAAAGTACCATGTAATTAGACTTCTGAATTTCAAGTTGATTTTTCAATATTTATGTGAATCACATGACATTATCTTTTATATCAGGTGCTAACTATCAAAAATGACTGAGAAAGATTAGTAGCACAACAGGGTCTCTTGCTGCTGTGTCTTCTGAATTCAGGTGAGATTGAATCTTTAAACATTATCAAAGCACTCCCAGTTTACTTCGAAATCTAAGCAACCTAAAAATAACCAAAAAGAATTCCTGCAAGAGAAAAGGGTATAATAAACTTATTTCAAAATGGGAACTATCTAGCAGAACAAATAACCTCTTATGCATGAGATTATGGATGTGAAAAAGGATGACCTGCCATTAGAAAAGCTCTTTTTTTATAATAAATTCTGTATCTGTTAAAAATATGTAGGAACACTTTTTTCTGGTTTAAAAGAAACAGGGATTAAAAATTATCTATCCTGCCAGTGATAACCTATTTTTAAACTAAATTCTATTTACTTCCTGTAATTCTATTGTTTACTTGAAGTAGCTTATAAAGATGCACAACAAGAAAAATAGCATTATAGTATTAAATCAGTAATTGTTCAGTAGATGCACTGCATTTTCTTTTCCTCAAATTACCACTGACCTTCAACAAGATACAGTTATATTACTTTATTTGTTCCAGGAAAGACTGTGGGATCTGTGAGGTCACAAGAGCCCTTCAAAATGATGGGAGAGGAGGAAAAAGTGAAGTTCTGTGTCACCTTACACCTGAACCACTTGGGCATGGAAGAAGTAATTTGTGTTTCTAACTCAATGGCAGACTGAGATGACTACATCTGTGGCATCATCCTATTAATTTCAGGAGATGTTTTCTCATTTCTTGGGGTGAGGATTATGACTCTGCTTTCCCAGTTAGTGATAATACTCCCTTCCTAAATAATACCAGAGGAAGGTGAAGAAAAGAGAAGCGGCATTAATAAGATTTTTTGAGATTCAATAAGTAGAATTAGCACATAATAGTCCAAAATAGAAAAGCAGTAGACCACAAGATGAGACTTGTTTCACGATCTGTAAGTAGCACAATGTGTAGGAGCATATATGTGGCTACATTTCAAATACAAAAATATTACCATGAGGCTTCTCCCTCCCACTCTATTATACTCTCCAAGAGAAAAGAGAGTAGGTAGACAATGAAATTCTTAGTTCACTGCCAAGAATTCCAGTGCAAACAAATTATCAAGAGAATCAGATAAGAATAATGATGTGATATTGATAGAGAAAGCAGAAGCTCAGTATAAATTAAAGTTTAAAATAAACTGTAGGAGTGACAGAAGGAAAAGGTAAAAAAGCAGGCAGAGAAAAAGATCTGTATTTTGATAGAGAAATGGGTATGTATGTGCATCCTGTACATACTACTAGCATCAGCATGAACAAACAGATCTCATGTTCTTGGCAGTCTCCTTAGATAACAAAAACATCAGCAATGCAAGACACTGCTCATGTGAAAAAAGAAGTATATTCAGCAGAAAATAGTTCCTAATTGCCAAAGTTAGTGACTTGGAAAATAACCTGCACTATGCTGAATTAGTATCTGTACTAAACAATGAAGAGGAAATAGGTTTATTCTACTGTTTCAAAGTTTAAAATTTTAGGAGCTCAGTCCATTTTGCTTAGCTCATGGGAATATTACCACAGTTTCCTGAATTGTCACACACAAGTAAAAGTATTTTTACCCTGCCTGGCTTACTTTCCAAGGTTATCCACTCTGAAGTGATCAGGTATGAAATCAGAATACTTCTTCACAGTCCTCCTTGAACAGTCTCAGTGATGATTTCAATTGACCTAGTTTTCCTCTTTCTTGATACTCATGCTTCATGGTATCTTACTCTGATGTATTTGATGTAATTCTGCAGGGAATTCCCAGAAAGATACATGCCCACTCAAGGACATAGATTTACTTAGTCCTCTGTAAATGTATGTACCAAGAAATGCTGATCTTTCCAGAGAGAGATAAAGAAATAGTGTATGGAAATCTGCAAAATTATAAATGATAAGATGGCTTTGTTTGGTTGCAAGTCAAATTTAATTAGCTCAATGAATTGGCAACAGTATTGTACATAATCATAGAATCAGCATTAAGTGAAAATTGTATCAGAAGACCCAAAGTAATTCAAATGAATGATTGCTGAAAGATGGAGTAACTTTACGAAAATGAAAAGAAAAAAAAAAAAAGGGAGAATAGGATGCTTTACCAACGTGAGGGAATGCCTGAAAACTTACAAAATAAAAACACTTTAATAAAAGGCAAAAGAGCTTACAGGCAGGAAGTCACAAAGCCAGCACCAACGCAATCATATGACTAGAGAACTGACCCCATCTAGATGTTTGGGTTTATGAATGAAATAATCACACCTAGTAAAGAACATCTATCTTGAACATGTTCCCACTTAAAGTAAAGATGCTCTAAGATGTAAAGTCAAGGAGTTGAACAAAAAATATCACCAAAATTCCTGCAGATAGCAACAGAACTGATTGCAACATTTTCTTCCTTTTTTTTTTCCCCACACAGAACAGAATTCTGCCTATAGAAATAACATGCTTTCCAGCATTAAAACTGGTTTACTATACAGAAAAAAGCAGAACTGCAGCAGAGCTCTGTCCTTCAGTCTTAATCAAGATAAATGATTGGAACTGAAATAAAACCATTAACATGAATATGTCTTATAACAAAAAGGATCAAATAAAAAAAAATAGTTTTGTATCTAGTAATGAATCACATCTAACCTAAAGACAAAAAATACAATATAATCAGAGGAAAAAATATTTTAAAATGCTGATGACTTTCACATTTTATACACCTTAACACACACACGCACACACAGAGAAAAAGCCAGCTATGCAGAAATTAGTAACTCACAAAAGCAAAATTTCTGTTACTCAAAAAAGATGTGAACTACATTTCATAAAGCTGTGAAAAGTACTCACTACCATTTGCTTCCCTATGTTTTATTTTATATATAGTATTTTATTGTATATGAGGGGCAGTATATCCTTTGAAGTACAATGATAAAGTGCATATATATGCATACAGGCTGAAGTAAAGCTTCATACTTTAGAGTTACATATTTCAACAAAATGAAACCTTGAAAAGTGAACTGCCCAGCCCTTCAGCTTTTCTTAAGGCTAAGAAAATACACCCCACCTTCCATGCTGCTACTTCTTCTCTGCAAGACTGCCTATAGTGCTCATACATCTAAAAAGTACTGGGTCTCACTGCTAGCTGGGCTAGTTTTTATCTTTAATGGTCAAAAGAGCCATAATACTTCTGAACAGAACACTGCTTCTTAGGCCTAAACTTAATATACCAATATTCATAAGGTATTCATTTTAAACCAGCTGGATTGCTACCATTGCAAACTCCCGCTAATGTCCTCACTGCCACTCATCTTTGTCTCATTTGCAACTTCTCATGAATATAAAGCACTGCAAGATACCCTCGAACAACGAAAGCATTTGTTGATATTTGAATCAAGTGTATTGATTTTCCCTCTCTCCATCAAATAGTACAAAATAAGTGTACAAAGTCACCACTCTCCACCCACCACATAACAACTTAATTGTAAAGTGGTTGAAACTTTACTATATCACAGCTCTAAATAAAACATTACTGAAAATATTAAATATATATCTATTCCAATTTTCTGTGCATGTGCTTGTGTTTCATATACATCAATAGACAAAAAGGGAGAAACAGAGTGATGATGAAGCATTTTACAGTTTTTGATTTTCCTATGCTAATTTGACCTGACTTGAAATCTAATGAGTTAATAGGTATAACAGTGGAGAACTACACAGGGAATCATTAACCCTCTTATTTATTTTGATAAGCAGGTCTAGTAGGGTCTTTCTGGGAAATACCTGAATAAAAGACGTGTGCACTGGGTAGGTCACAGTTTACCTTCTGAATTTTCACAGAAGTATCTTATTTTATAAAACCTCCTTACTTCTTAACATAGCTACAGATATTGAACAAAACTTGTAATTAAGGGAATAGCAGACCTACTATAAGATCAGAAAACATTATTCTTAACATCAGGGTGAGAGAAAATCAAAAGATCTTTGAAGTAAAGGCTCATGGCCACAGAGCCGGTGGGTGAAGAACACAGTTGAGGGTCAGAAGTTTCAGATGTGCCAGTAGCGATCTAGTTACAAAGGTCTTCTACAAGCCAGCTCACAGAAAGGACCTATCAAAAAGCACCTTTTTTATATAAAGTATTTGTCATTATGTATTGTAGAATACATGAGGTGGGTTTCAAGTCCTATTCTACTGCAATAGGTTCGCTCTACAAGTACCCCAGTACAGGTTTCCTCAATTGAAGGTAATGCAACTTCACAGGTTTACCTGTGTCTAGTTTTATCTGAAAGTAAATTTTACATTAGACGTAAAAAAATGACCAAAAACCAAACCAACAACAACAACTAAATAAAACCACCACATCAACCAAAAAATACAAACCCCAACCTAGAAGGTCTGAATCACGTGTGTCAGTAGTCAACCATATCAATAAAATCTGACATAAATGTCTTGGAACTCACGGAAACTAATGCTATAAACACCTATAAACAGAAACACCTACTTAAACAGAAAGTTATTATACTATTAGATAGTAGTACTGTAAGTAGTTGAGTAGTTCAAGACTTTGATTCTTTCTATTTGATGATACCAGCAATTTGAATTTTCACAAGTGTCCGTATTACATGAAAGGATGTTTAGGCCAAGTTTTTAAGCACCCTATTTAATACATGATTTTTTTTTAAGGAGTTATATTTTTGTGATTCTTTTAAGCTTTTTACAACTCTCTCATCTCATTTGCACTGCTGGAGATCTTTAAACCCACTCTCTTCATAGTTAAAAACAACGTAACAAGATTAGGCTGAGAGCCAACAAAATCAACTGTGCGCCAACCAGTCTCCTGAATTCTAATTAGAACATAATTTGTATTAACCTCCATTTTCTAACTTAAGGACAATACTATTCTTTCTATGATTCTGTCAATGAAGTAATTATCTATTCCAGGAATATATTACAAGATAGAAACAATAAAATGTAATATTAATAGAACAACCTGTAGGAAGTTATTAATAGGCAATTATTCCAGAAAAATATACATTAATCTAAAAACGTTTAATAGAAATGCAATACGAAGATAACCATTCATAGTCAAAAAGAATTTGATAAACAACAGTACATATAAGAATATTTCTGTCCTAATCTAGTGAAAAATCTCTCTAGCTGGGCAACAAATTGCTGTTTTCACCTTTTCTGAGTAGCTTAACCATCTGTAGCATAACTAACTCTAAAGAGAAGGTAGCTTTTTTTAGGCAGCTTTGAAAAATATTTTGTTTCAGCCTCTGACTTAACAATGACAAGCATTGCTTTTTTTTTAATTATTATTATTCAATTTTTAGTATGAATCAGGTTACTTCATTTACATTTTGTCTTATTTTGTTTTAATAAGACATTAAACATCTTTCATTAACAAAATAAAATCTAAAACATTTTCATTAAAACCACACATAGATTAGAAACACAGCCTAGAAATGGAAAGCTTGTTAGATATATGTTGTATCTAAATCCTCTAAAACCCAAAAATCTATTTAGCTACCAACCAAACACATTTAATGCTTGAAAGTGCTTTCCTCTCATTAGCTCAAATACACAGTCTCTGTTCCAAAGCTGGTAATGCTACTCTCTCCTGTCACTTCGCATGTTATTCTATGAAGTATTCTTTTTCTAATATTTCAGGATCAGCCTAGGTGTCAAGACGCCTGCTCTTAACCTCTGTCTCCCCTTTACTGGGAAGGTCTCCAGAGGCCCCTGCAACCTCAACCATTCTGCACAATTCAGATTCCTTCATACCTGACATGCACCTCTCCACACTCCTGTGTTTTCACTATTGTACTTTTTGGGTTAGCCTTATAAGCTGTTTTAAGACTGCTTACCTGATGTGTTTGCTATTAATTTGTCTTGGAGCAGACCAGTCTGGCATTTGGTCGAACCTGAGGATATTTCATATTACCATGTGAACTGTAACACTGAGACATTAAGTATTTCTAGTAAAAGGTAAATTTTGCAGAAGGACATTATTTGCTGAGTAATTTCTTCAAAATTGAAAACAGGCCCACAGAATACCAGCCAGAACACTATTCATATAAAAGAATAAATGTTTAAACCAAAACCAAGCAGAGATTTTAATGCAAAAATGCAATACCTTTATGGACTGACAAAATTCTGTGACTTCAATCACTGATACTATTATCACTCTCTCGTATTGAAGAAAGCTTGAAAAGCATGCACTGAAATTAATACTAAAAATACACTTACAGCAATGATTTACTTAACTACAACCAGTGAAATTAAAATAACATATTTTAAATAGAAAATTACCTAAATATGTGTATTATCAATGGGTACGTATACTCACTAGAGCCTACGGCACTCTGTGTGCAAAATAAACCTAACACAAACCTAACAAAAACTAGGGATGTATGGGATTCATAATGTATTCGTAATACATTTACCACAGTAGAATCATATTAACATGAATCTTGAAGTGTGAAAACAGTTGTTTTTCAATGAAAATGCTATTTTTGCATCTATATAAAGGCAGACAAAGAAAACCCCAACAAATTACAAAAATCCTTTTAGGTCCACCACCTCACAACAAATCAGCTACACGGCTAAAATGACAAGTTGAAACTTTCGAGAAATTACTAATTGTGCCTGAACTTATGAGTGTACAGTTTGAATCATATTTTGTAATGATCAATACAGTCTGGAAAAAAAAAAAAAAAGCTCTTCATGGGACATCTCAAGCTAAGCACCAAAATTATTTATCACCTATGAGAATTTAAGTTGGTCTATTCTTTGCAGAAAGAACAGTTAAAGTATTTTGGAAAGACACTTCCTATAAAAAGTCATGTAAATATCTTTGAGTATTCTATGAACTCATTTGTCTACCATATAATTTCTTTTATAACATAAACTCATTTACATAACAACTGTTCTATGCAATTGTTTATACAAAACATAAGAATATCTGAAAAACTAAAAACCCCAAAATTGGTTTCAAAACCTCAGTGCCTTATCTGCCATTATTACATATTTAATGATTTCATCTAGGATATTGAAAATATTCCTCATTTATTTTCAAAGTAACATCACTTCATGGAATAAGCATAGAATACCAGGTCTATCCAGAAGTAGCATGAACAGAAGCAATAAGAACAAAAGAATGACACATTTTTATTAAAAAAAAAACAAAACAAAAAAATTAAAAATAACCCCCCACACACAAAACCCAAACAAAAAAAAAAAAAAAGCCCAAATAGAAATTTGTAGTTAGCAACATAAGACTGTAATATGGTTCCTTTATTCTAATACTACAAAAGACATGATTATCAAGTAGCATTACAGCGTCACCTCTCTATGTTTAATGACTGGTAGAGGTTCTACTACTTCATATACAACGGTATAGTGATATACTTTAAGAAGTTACTTTGTTGTTTTGGAAATGAGCACAGCAAGACAAGGGGTGTACTGTAATAAATAGGCAGAAAGAAGCATTGAAATCCTTCCCTCTTAGCACTGCTCCTCATACACTTCAGTGAGAAATAAGAAGTCACAAGAATATGGAGCAGCTGCTTGCAGTACTACCAGAAAATCAAAGCGAGCAACTTCCAATGGGCCTCCTGGCAATTTTGTCAGTTCTTGCTAAAGGCCTGTCTCTTACATCTATACACAGTGTAAGAGGTCAAGAAGCTCAATCACCTCTGATATACCCAAACCTCTCAAAGAACAGTTTGGGAATTAATCTAGTAGGAAATTCATAGTTTCTTTATCTTGCTTCTACTTTCAGCAGAAGATTTTATTTCCTCAGGAATTTTTCATGGGAGTTAGGAGAGCAGAGATAGTGGAAATACACAATCAGGAAAGGAAGAAGATTAAAGACACGTTAGGAAAATGAAAAGTGCAAGTTGCAGGCTTAATAAGACCAAGAGAATAGGCTGCAAAGAAAGCAGGAGGATGCCACAGTAGGCAAACCAACCCTGCTCTACAGATTGTTGGGGAGAGCCTCATAGAATGTCAGCCAAGCAGTAAATAGATACAGGAACTTGCTGCTTAAGGCTTAATCAAGCTCAGCTGTAAAAAAACTTCTTTCAATTATTTTGAAAGCCTTTCAGAATTTATAATGCTTTAGATGGTGTTTTACAAGACACCAGGCTCAATTTCCTTTAAGAAGTTAATTTCTATTTTTGAATACTCTTAAAGACAACCATATGGCTGGAACTTCCACTAGATTCTCCCCAAAAGTATATTGTCTCCACAGCAAATTTTAACACTGAGCAGAGAAATCTCACATTTTAATGCATTCAGAACCAGGTAAAGTTCTTTCCACAAGAAAATATGATTGATTGTTACAATGACAGTAATTGCATTTTAGTAAAAGTAACCATTATGGTAATTTTCCTCTAGAAAGAGACATTTAACTAACTTAAGTAACTTGTTACTTTTCAACACATTAACTTTGGCAAATTTAACATTACACACGTACAGAGTTCACAGACACAACAACATGTATCACTTAGGGAGTATGCACACTTTTTTCATTCTATATATCAAGTACTGTTTCAAAATAGTATATGTTAATAAAACGTGCATACATAACACAGCATTAATTAAACTGTTAAGAGCAGCTACATCACATCTATTTCCAAGTCTCCTGTTTAAAAATTCTGACTTCAAAGTAGCAAACTTCGGATCATTATGAGATATTAATTCCTAGGCATCTACAAAGATAAAATGCCAACTCTGAGAAAACCATAATAGAGGATCCTGGTAAAGCAAGTAGATCAACAGTAACTCATGACACACCACTCAGAGAGGTAGGCGGGTGCATGACAGACACAGAAAAGCATTCACAGTGCAAACAACCTACAGAACCCTACAGCTACAGATCGCAACACAGGAGAGAAAGCAATTTCTGTGATAGACTGCCTGTTACATCAAAGTAGTATCTAAGTTACTAAAACCCAATATCAGCATTTAATTCCACGTACAGCCTCCAAACACCATCTGAATACTAGTTAAAAACTAACCACTAAGAAGTCTTGGCCACTGCATGTATGAAAGAATTGCATTATTTTTTCCAACCTGCTATTTTTAAACACTCAATGCAACTTAGCTCGTAGTAATTTTTTATTGAAACTGTAGGTTCTGATAATTAAGAACTATATCACAAAATAGCCTAGGCATCCAGGCTTTGTTTCATACTAGTCCACATGAGTTAAAATAAAAAAAACCAAACTCTCCACCTTGACTTTAGAGTTGTTTAAAATAATGATCATTCCTTATGCTTTAAAGGGATTCTAAACTGCAGCTGGTTGAATTTCCACAGTACTGAACATTTTTACATTAGAAACGAACTGAAATTAGTCTGGACTGAAATTCTGGGTTTAAGAAATTTCCTTTAATAGAAATATTAAAAAAATAGTTTCAAGAAATCAGATATAAAATTTTCACTTGAACTTTCCTAGCTTATCTAAAGAAACAGTTTTTGTATCTCTGGCTCCTTCTACCTCCCGTACCCTCTTTGAATTGCGTATAATGTTTATGGTGCAGAACGGTGTGTTTGCAACTTCAGTTTTCATATATGATGTTGCAAGGAGAAGTAAATCTTTACTCTTTCCAATAATTTTGACTAAGCCCAGTACTCTGCTGGAAATCTAATCTGCTCCTCTAGTTTTTCACACCCTACAAATGAAATACCATTAGATAACTCAATGTAAGAAGGCTTTTTTTTCCTTCCCTTAGTCAAAGGATTACTGTTATAGAGGAGACCAGGCTTTCAGGCTCACAGTATCTTGGCTGGCAGGTCCAGACTAACAGGTTCTGTCCCCCACATCATCAGCAGTGGAACACACTCCTCCCTTCTGAAAACTGCTGACCTCTCAGGTATGTTAATTCCACTATTTCAACATGAAATACTCTATTCTGTATTTTAAGAGGATTTTTTTAAATTGATTTAGATCAAGGAGCTTCAGTTAAACAATGATTTAAGTATTTACCTGGAATAGTCAGTTGTTTTTTAATCTCTTATATAAATATCCCTGTTAGACTTTAAGATAAAATAACATAGATGCTATAAGAGACTAGAGAAAATTACAGAGAAGAGGGCTAGGAAATAAAAAGTTAGAATATTAATCTGTATTGTCTCAAAGTCTGCTGAACTGCTTTTTCAGCAGCACCCTTCTGGATAATTTTAGATTTTATTTTTTTTTTTTAGGAATTAAACCTGTAAACCAGTCAGTTATTTTGAGGGGCTTTTGTACCTAAAAGCAACTATTAGGTTGTAACCTCTTTGTGAAAGAAAAGCCAGAACTCTTGAATAATCAGAATGAGTTGGAAATTCACACAGTTCACAAAATTTTTTCTTTCAAATATTTTCAAGATTAAAATCTTTCCACTATTGTTCCTCTTCTACTACACCGGAATAAAACACATTTAAGAAGATTTAAAAAATAGCTTGGTTGTTCAAATGTAAAGTGATATTAGAAATAAATCAGTGACTGACACAAACAGCAATAACCTAGGAAACATGTTAAAAGCTTACTAACATCCATTCCATCATGGAGTTTTGTAAGCCTATTTTTATAACACAGTGTCCTAGTTACTTTTCAGAAGAGGAGGAAACTTACAGTTTAAACAGAATTGGCAGTTGACTTTTAGAATTAGATCCTTATCTTTTCCATACCTTCTAAATATCACATGGCAAGCTACATTCTTGGATTTTGCTTTGCAGATGGTAGGAGTTAATTCTTCCAAAGTTAGCTGAAGAAATTAATGATTTTGTGGTGGCTTTGCAGTTCCAGAGGTGATGTGCTTTACTCAGTGCAACTCAGAATAATGTCTCGATCTTTGGCCAGATGTTTACGTTAAGTGCTAAAAAAGCTCCCACCAACCAACCCACCAATCAGTGGCATAGTGCAACTTTTCTGTGCCCATGCCCATGCACTGTCTATGACAGAACTGCTGCCTAGTTCCTGTAAAGAAAGATCAGTGCTGCTGAGGTCACCTTAAGGGACCTTCAAAGAGAAAATGCAGCTGGGAAGAGAAATTCTTCAAGTGGAGCTCCACTGAGCAAAGGGATGCCTTTTATAGCTACAGCAGACTTCATGCAGCATCACAGTCTCTTTCCATCACTTTAAGAATCTGAGGTCAGAAAGAAACAGCAGGTGTGGTGCAGGCTCGCAATTGCATTAGATAAAAGTTCCAAGGAGACAAATACAAACTGGGACTTATATAACTCTTACCCATACTGCATTAGATTTGGCAGGCTTATACTGGAAAGATGGAGGGGGAAAATAACACAACTAGTATTTGCATTGTACTAAAAGGTTACTTAAATTAAAGAGAATTTATCTCCCAAAAAAGAGCATTTAATTTTTACTGAACTAGCTGTAATTATTTCAGAAATTCCAAGCAATAGAGGTGTATGCAAAAGTACAACATGAGACCTGTAAGACTAATGAAAGGAATTGTTGCAACCAACCATCCTCCACAATTTTATTCTGATGTCCAACAATGTAATAAATGGGATACAAATGCATTTTCAAGTAAGTAATTTGGGATAAAACAGTGTAATTCTTTGTAATCTGAACTCATGAAACACTTATGAAACATATAAATTAGCATAGTTTTGGAGAAAAGGAATGAGCTACTTAGATTGTAATACTGACAAGCACAATTCATGCAAGTCTCGCATTTTTCTCCAATTGTTATATATATACTAAACATAACTACCTAACAGAAAGTATCTGTTGTGAGAGGTTATTAGAGGGTAGAAAAATATTTTAATGGGTGTGAAACACGTTTTGGATAGACACAGTTTGGATCCCAGTAGATATAACTTGCAGTTCTTTAGAGAAAAATGGTTAAAGCAGGCAGGTGATACACACAAAATAAATTCATGGCCACACCCTGAGCTTTATCCAAAATGCATCTGGGGAGTAAGGGTGCAAGAAGATGACCATTAAAACTCCTTTAGAATGTCTGGCTGTTTAGCAAGGAGCCACAATTTAAACCAGAATTCCATGAGCCCTTTAAACCACCCCTTGTATCCAAAAAGTGGCTTCTGAATTTCTTCACACACTTAGAATCATAGACTAGTTAGGGTTGGAAAGGACCTTAAGATCATCTAGTTCCAACCCCCCTGCCATGCACAGGGACACCTCACACTAAAAGACTTGTGGTCTTACCACCAGGAAGGTGAATACCTTCAAGCCAACATAAGAGAATAGGAATGAATGAGTTCAGAAACTAGTTTACAGCTAATTTTTTTGTTTGGTTTGTTCACTGGGCTAGTTTTAACCCAAATCAGTTCCCCAACAATGAAGTCTGCAGCTGCATGAATATTTGTGCAGGGCAGGGCAGCATCTCTTGGCTTATACTGGCTTAAAGTGTTTGTGGAAGTGCAGCATGAGTGTAACTATAGATCTGCTATAGTCTAACACTGCTAATAATCCACAAACGCCATTCCAGAACACAGGAATAGTTAAAGAACATAAATGGCCTTGTCATGTGCTCCGCATAGAGGCCTAACAGAGGAGACCTTAAAAATTGCTGTAACAGCTTGAAAAATATGTAAGTTTTGAGGTAACTGTATGTTCCAACAGCAACAACAAAAATCTGATTCCCAAGTCACTTGCATCACAGTGTGATTGATGAGAACAAGATAAATGTACTTACCAGACCCCTCACAATGCAGCTTCTATGAGAAAGCTGATGACAGTGCATTCTGTCTGCCTCTCTAACCCTAACCTGTCCTGCCATCATTTGATCCTCTTTGAACCTGCCTGGAGTCTGCAAGTTTCCTTCCCAATAATAAAGCCACTTTTAAGCCTTTCAGTCTCTGCTAAAAATTTCCAGTAAGCTCCAGAGGTTACAGAGAATCAAAGTGAAGTAACAGCACATGTATCAGAAGAATCAAGATGGAAATAACACTCCGCTTTTACCATTACTGCTTCACTGTAACACTAGCCACAGATAATCTGAATGCTCTTGTATGATTTACAAACACTTGACTGGACATGTGCATATCAGTAAGTGTTGTCTTTTTTTGGAGCCACAAGCTTACTGCATATGTATATTCTAGTCTGAACAGCTTATTTTCATTGCTGTATGGACATAGAAATTCTACCAAAAGTATCAGCTATTCCAGGTATTAGGAGCTATCTATTAGAACTGGCATAAAAAATAAATATTTCATGCTGACTGATTTGCTACCTGCTTTACATAATATTTTTCTTTTACCTACCTGTTTTTAAGAAACTTTCAGTTAGAAGGTTGTAATTAGATGCTAGTTAAATCAGTAAAAAAACCTTTACCAAAAAAAAAGCACAACTTCATCTGATACAAATCTTAAGTAGAGTTTAAGCAAAACAATAACGTAGATGACTTATCACCTGCTAACGTACGTACACAGACATACATTATATACTGTGCATATTCCACTAAATTTTTCTCAGATGGGAATCAGCTAATAAAGATAACAGCACACTATCATTTTAAAATAATAGTTGAGAAAAGGTTCTTTCAAATGTTTGAAGTTTGTTTGCTAAATATTTGACAAGTTCACTACAGTCAGTACTCTAGAAAGCAAGTCTTGCACCTAAGAATAAGTTTTTCTTCAACTATAACACATAACTGGTATTAAGCAGCATGATAATGTAGTATTAATGCTGATGATCCTAAGATCTACAAGTAAAGCAGTTATTTATCCAGCTCCTACATATACCTGGATAATTTCCATTATGAAATTATGAAAAAGCACAGCAATTGATCAATTGACAGTATACTACATACTGCACACTGAGCTGAAAAATGCTCAGTAGTTGCACAAAGTTACTGCAGTTCAGTTATATTACCTACACGAAACCTGCTTCGGAAACTGTCATTAGCTGAATGCTTCCATATTATTTAGTTGGAAAATGAAAGGGAGAGAGTCTGTTCTTACATTCTAATTTGGCTTCTCTCATCACTACTACAAGAGACAACATGGTTCTATAAAATTCTTCCATGCTAGCTAATACAGCTGAAACATCCAACTACATCTTAGTCCTTCTCTCCAAGAGCTACATGACTCAGTGAATTGCCTGATATTTTAATGACAGTAAAGCTTGTAAACCAAAATAGATTGGTACTATTAGTTGTAACAGAACATGAAAAGAAACACATGACCCAAACAAGCAAAAAAAAACCCCAAACCAACCCTGCCTCTTTCCTTTCACTTGCCTTAGCCAGTACCTGAAAACTTCCTTGGCAATGTTCATGAAACTTGGCAAGAAGTGGTGTCTGAGCTTTCTCAAATGCAAAGCATACAAAGTAATCTGAACGTTCAAACTCTGAGTATGCTTAACAAAAACTGTAAAACTAGGTAGTGCTATGCACAATTCCAGGAGAAAAAAACCCTGATCTTTCAACCCAAATTGCAGCCAAGCAACTGTTTCAGTAGAATAAGCCTTCAAAACCATGGGAATCTCTCTCCTGAGAGCTTTTAAGCTGCTCTAATGCTCTTAATCCACCTTGATATTGAAACGCTAGACACACTGGCACCCACCTTCTGACTTCCAAATAACTGGTCAAGTGTCTGAGAGTTTCTTTTCCCTCAGATTTTTTTTCTTCTTTTTAATTTCAGTTGGTTGACTATTAACATCCTATGAAATTTACTGTTACAGAAAAACTCAAGATTTTAAGATTCGGGACTGAAAAGTCAGACGACAAGCTCTGTTGTCAATTCTTTTAAAAATTACTATACATGTATGCAATTTTCTGCCAAACCTTGAACCCAACTGCACATCACAGCTCTGTAACTAGCCCACTCTCTTAAAGTTCTCCACCTACCCCACAGGGCATGTTTCAATGTGTTTCATTTTGATTCAATGAGCAAAACAGATCTAATTTTCTCTCGAACCTAGGTTGTCTACCTGACACTAGTACTGTGCTTTTCATCAGCTCCCATAAAATGTTTCTGCTAGTAAGAAACAGAACACTTCAAGTACAGTTTTGATAAAATGTTTTTGGCTTATGAAAACCAATATGCATTACCTGTGACAGTGTATTTGACTTTTTTGCGCTTCTCTAAACAGAGAACAAAAACTAATTATATATATTTTATATATATAAACACACAATCTGTAATTAATTTCTGAAGTTAAACCATACGTCACAGCTTGAAAAATGAGCCAATTCTCTTGGTCCCCCTCTTCAGTCACTACAGAAAGCTTCTAGTATACTTTGAATGGCATTATAAGTAATTTCATCTATTCATGTATTCTCCTTGTTTCAAAAGAACCAAAAGTCACGTTAACAAAATAATTCTAAAGAGAGCACAACTTAAATATCTGAAAATTTCTCCTCACTTGGCCACTTTGCCCTCCTATTTCTCATGACTATTTAATTACAAATTGACAGTCTAAAGTATGTAATTCTTTATCAACAAATAAATGCATGTAGAAAGACTTTCTAAGTCAGTGGGAAAGATATATTCTTTAAAATCTAGTATTGCTGTCAGGACACTATAGCAAAAGAAAGCATTTGCCACATTTTAAGAATTCATCAAAAATAATGGTGAAAACATTACAATATTTTAGCGCTTGCTTTCTGTGATGAACATAGAGTACATTTATAAAGGGGTATATAAATTATCACACTATATTCTGAGAAGGAAAATCTCTACATGGACCCGAAGAACCTTGTTTTGATAATACAGACTAGGGATTTAAGAATTCATCTTGAACTTGTCATGGCACTTCACAAAAAGTATTGTATAGTATAAATGAGGACTATAGCACAATATCTAGAAAAAATAATTTTACTGTGAAATATGTATGAAATTGTACATGATAAATGCCATAGTAATAAAAAAACTGTGACACAACAAACTGCCTCTAAGAGACAATGTAGTGTCTGAAAGCAACTGGAAGCAGCTCTAGCTGGATGATCATTTCTGACAAGACAGTGCAAAACCTAGAAAGAAACATCACTTTGTCCTCCAAGAAAATAGGGTAGATATTTTTGCTTCTCTGCACAAGTATTTTAACGAAACAAAACTCTGGACAGCAGATCAGAAAAAGAAAAATAATCATTTGTATAAATGTAGGCTTTAAAGGAAATTACTTGATGAAGATTATATTTAAGTGTTATCTTCTGTAAAATTTTATATCTATGTGTTTGTTTTTAAACTTGAAGCAGGGAAACATTCAACTTAGTGTGGGTCTACAAGGTCCATGTGATTACATTAAAAAGGAATTTGCCACACACACAGACTCGCTAAAGAAATAGCTTTGCATAACATGATATAGGCCAAATCCTATTCATTTGTAGTTACTAGTACCGCTCACATAATATATATACATAATATATATGAACAAAATGAGCGCACTTTAGCCAAACACCAAAATACCCAAATCCAAAAGCAGGCTATGATTTCAGCACGTATTTTATTTGTCTTTGTGGCTATCAGCTGGACTCAACAGCTGCAAGTAAAATTTATGTTTAATTACAAACTTAAAAGGAGAAAACTTTGATGAACGTATATACTGACCCAATTCAAAAGCATACCAGAGGCAAGTGATTTTATTATCTGTCCACAGCACTAAAACTGAAAATTCATATTAAAACTCCTTTAAAACATTATGAGTTTCACATAAATTATGCATACTCTTATGAAATTAAAAATAACTTTAAGTCAGTTGTTTACTTCTCTTTTTTTTTTTTTTAATTAGGTTGCCCTCCAGTATCTGCACTTTTTATCAGCTGACTGGTAAGGAAGAGATCCTTGAAAGAGATCCATTTCTTGCCTCTTTGGTCATTTTTGTTTTGGTTATGTAAAGACAGTGTCTGAAGGTGGTCCTCTTTCCTTCACAGCTTCAGAGCGAGAATTACTTGGACCATAAGGGAAGATTAATGAGACAATGACATGGATTATATCTGTTGATGTTACTCCTGATATTATAAAACCCATGTTTCCCATTCTACATTTTAAAAATGCTTGTATAGATAATATGAATGAGTGCTGCACAATAGCTTCTTACCTACAGTGGTGTTTTTACAAGAACAGTATTGACTCAGTGCTTAAGTGTGGAATAGCAGAGACACAGCTTAAATCCTCTATTCATAGCGGTGCTCTGAAGAGAAAAATGAGACATCGCTGGGTTTTGATTCTTCTCATTCTTCCCTAGCAGGAAAGTTATATTTGTGCTGCCTCTAGGCAAAGTACCATCCCACGTGAACAAAAAAGGATGAAACTAAGATCACATCCATTTCATCTTGCTGCTGCTACTCCGGCGCAGAAGCTCTCCGCAGATGCTTAAGTCCCTAACACTGTAGCTGCAGTGCTCATATGTCACAGTAAATGATTCATTAAAAATGCATAGACAGATTGATCTGAGAAGAGGGAAAAAAGATCTGGAGTTTAAGGCAAAAGGAAAACAGAAATGAAAGGCCAAAAGGTAGAAAATGGAAACTCCCCCAAACGCCACATGAGAAAGGCATGCAAAAAGGCATCTAAAAGAAAGAGGAGACAACAACCCTGTTGATGTTTAACATGCCTACTTGGAATAAAACTCATTCTTTTACTAGCAGTAAAAGCAAAAGCCTGGAGAAAGACCAAAGCCCTTGAAGCATTTTGTGTCAAGTATCTCACAAAAAGATGGTAGGCAATTTCTGCTAAGGCCTGTACAACATTTGCACTGAATTACCTAATTTAATGTAATTAAATGGGAGCAAATCCCTAATGCAGATATAGATAGCTCTATTGATATTGTGCCTATAATGACATAACTGAAACAATATTAAGGTGCTACATCCATGCAACAAAACTGTTTCTTACTATTTCCATATAAAAATTGAGTATATTTGTACCTCTCCTTATTTGTTTCTTTTCCCATGCTACATTACACAGGTCTGCGAAGGATGCAAGGCTTATGTGCAGTGCCAGTGGGGTTGAAAGCAGGCTGATGCTTTTGGAGCAGCATGGAAGTCTGAGCAGGCTCCCTGATCCTAGTTACCAATAGTCACCTTAATTCACATACCACTTGCTGTGCTTTCACTCAGTCTCAGAACTGGGAAGGAAAAAATAGAAGGATAGGTTCATTCATGATTCTTGTGGTCCTGATAAACATGTGATTGACAAGACTAACCTTAGACTATTACTGGCTTTCCAGTATTTCTCGGATGGCCAGAAGGCTTTACTCTGTTAAAAGAATCCTGCAAGCCAAAACCCACCCATGCTTAAGAATAATAAGAGACACCTTACTATGACATTCAGGCAAATTATGTTACATAGGTGACATATTTAATCTATTTTTCATTAAAAACAATTGGTAAAACATGAGTATGGACCATAACTTATATTCTGTCAGTTAAAAAAAAAAAAAGCCACATACCTACAATGGGAAGTATATATATATAATCACACACATGTACAATAGCAGTATTTTTAGTTACAATTTCCTACTCATGTGGCAACATGACGAGCATTTTGAAGAAGCTGAGCCAAGTGAAAATACAACCTGCAGAACAGGTCATGTTTAAATATTCTGCTATTGAAGAATATTAAAACCTGCAGATTAAGTAGGAGTGTTGTAATACTTACATTAATTAATGCTTATAACTCATTCTGAAATACTTGGATAAAAGATGGCATAAAAAGCGTTGCCACATGTCTTGATGCTTCTAGGTGTGTACAATCCCTTACACCTTATTTTGCTTTTTGGATGGTTCAAATCATCAAAAATATCCTCACTGGATGAATTAAGTGTTGGTGTTTGAACACAGCAGAGAAGCACCAAGGATGCTCGAATCCTGATTAAGAACTCGAGCAGGCACCTCAATATAAATATACTTAAATACCTACATTTCTTCGTGTCTGAATCCAAGCTCTAGTGGTGGTTCTTCAGGTCTAGATATTGAATGCTTCTGTTAATTGACGAATTAGCACAGCCCAGACTCTGCTGTTTATTAACATATGTGAAATATCTTATACATACTATTCCTTCCAATCTAATACCACCTAGTATTCACATCACAAAAAAACCCTCAGACATTGCTATTAAGCAGACTGAAAAGGAAGATACCTGGAAACACTTGAGACCTATCTGGTGCTAGTGAACAACATAACCAGTTTTCAGAGAACTTGGTACTTTCTGCTTATACAATGCAAGCCTTTATAAAATACAGAAATTAAAGGCCAGCATTAATGCCCTTATGCTTTCCTGCACTGATCTCGTGACCTAAGAGGCAGGTCTTCCTTTTTAATCAGAAACAAATATTTTATGGCATCCATTTTAAAAAACAGAAGCGTGGGGAGTGTCACCAAACTCAGAAAGGAGCAGAATCACTGTCCTTAATGGAGATAATTTAGTGCAGAAGAATTTTAACTAAAGGTACAAGTACACACATCTTACCCAAAAGGTAACACTGGAAAATTATTCATCCTGCTCTCTTCCCTCCTCTATTTCAAACTCAGCACATGTGCTGCTTTATACCTGCCGTTCTGGAGCACAAACCGTTTGCTCTGCTCTTGCACAGCACGTAAAACAATGTGGTGTTGTGCCCGCCTGGGTAACTTCTAAAGGCTATCTCGCTGCAAATAAATACTGCAAGCCACTGCTCCGCAGCAGCCAAAGGACAAACAATGATAGGAAACAGAAGTTTGTTGTGATTTGGAGGGAGGCTAAGCAAGCTG
>JANHGB010017040.1:17810-57057 GCA_026283785.1 Coracopsis vasa
TGTGGGATAGGCAAATCCGGTTGCAAAAAGCACAGTGAAAGGTCTCCTTGGGTGGTATAGGCGAGACACGATTCTTTGGCTATGTTGATAACAATGAGGTAGTCAAATGTTATAGAGGAAAAGTTACAGCTGTTTTTTATCCACTTGTTGCTGACAATGAGTTTGCAAAATGCTGGAACAAGCAGAGGAAGCTGTGATTCTAGCAATGAGAGATATTTGGCTAGCACTATGGGTGGGTATGTAATTCTAGAGAAGGGCAAGAGCCTCTTACATGTAGTGGTGGAATCATATCATTTCTTCTTAAGAAGACAAGAAGATTTTATGGTTGGCAAAGTTAGGCTGGAAAGAGACCTAAAATAAGAACTGAGTATCTGCTTCCTGTGCTTTTGTAGTAGACAATTTCCAGCACTACTAAGGTATGTTCAGTTCTGAATCTTGGTACAAATCCAGCAAATATCAGGTCTACTTGCATAACTTTGCTGAGATGAACATTTATGAGGTTGGACTAGCTTCTGAATGAGCTTGTTCAGGAAGGAGAGATTTGATACGCTTTTGGTTGGTTTGAAAGCGTTAATGATTGCAAAGAGTCAACTTTCATTGCTAGTCAAACTAGTTTGGATTTGAAAGATAAGAGTTTCTTTGAAAGCTGTATTTGTAATTTCTGTAGACAAGGTCTTTTGTTCATAATTCTCTCATTAATCAGTGAAAACATTGATAAATACAGAAGATGTTTTAAATTGGTGATATCTAAGTTTAATTTGCACAAGCAAATTACCTCACCATGAAGTGTAAATTGAGAAGGGGTTATATGGAATTATCTCTGGAGTTCCTCGGATAGTCCAGAATCCATTATTCTGCTTGCGTTCACATGTTTTATCTGTAGTAACTGCAGTTCCTGCAAGTGATAACCTATATCAGTTTTGAGTGATAATCGAGCATTTGATCTCTCCTTTTGCCGAAAAATACATCTTAAATGAACATTAAATTTCAAGGAGACTATACATTTAAAAATAACTGCCTTCCTAGTTCAGCTGTTGTCTGTTTATGTCATGGTCTCTTTTGATGGCAACGTATCCTATTTTTACTCGAGTCTCCAGCTTACACAGTGCAAGGGATGTCCTCCTCCAGAACCAGTATCAGTGTTATAAAATCCAAAATGTTGCTCAGAATGATTGCAGAAATTGAAATAGGCAGAATATTGCTGGAAGAGAGAGAAAGATCTCTAGATCAAGTAAGTAAGAAAATGCTCTGCAAAGAAATAATTTAATGCTAGTCCTTTTTCAGTTTGACAAGTCACTTTTAATCAGATTTTCAAAGGTAGGTGGGATTTACATGTTATTTTATTTTCAAGGTACCACTATGTTTTTGGGCCTGGACTTAAAAAAAAGAACAACCAAGCACTGCAGCTGCAACTGGAGTCTGTACTTGTTCCATGTAAAATGTGATAGAAAATAGGGTGCACATATACCAAAATGAACATTCAGAATTAATGATATTTGGATTGTTTTGGCATTCTTCCATAAGAAAAGGGAATTGTAATTCTTACTCTCAGAAAGAGGTGTGAGATAAATTCATTACCTTTTGTAAATTTCTGAGATGCTATCATGGTATTGAAAAGCTTAGGAGAAACCCATAATAATACAGTGTTTAAATGGTGTGCACATTAAATATGGGCTAGGGAAACTCAGTTGTGTGCCATATGGAAGAGGACAGAGGAACAAATATTGCATTATCTATGGGAATGTAATCAGAGGCTTGAACGCTTTTGGTCATATCCTGAAGTATTTACTGCAAGACTATACACCAAAACATGCTGTCTGTATCTTTTGCCTGTGTTTTGCTTTTGCTGATGTTTAGTTGAGCACGTGTTTAAGCTCATTTTTAAGCATAGTAGAACTTTAAATACAAATTTAGTCATACTAAAATCAATCTATGAACAGATTCATAATCTTAAATAAATAAATACTGCATCACTCTATCATTGGATTGAAGGTAAATGTCTAAGCTGTTTCCTATTCCTAGTTAGTTATAACCATTCTGTAAGGCTTGTTGAGCATCACGTTGCCAGGAGATGAGCAAAGGGAAGCAACTGGTTAACAGCTGGTTGCATCTGGTCACAGCCAGCAAAGCACAGCAATAGAATAAACAATTCAGTTTTCAACAGCTGCATTTGCAGTTACAGCCTACTGATTCAAATAAGTGCAGCTTTCCAAGTATAATTTGCAGACTAGAAACATAAATTATCTTTAGAAACATTTAGAAGTAATAAGGAAAAAAATCTCCTTGTTTCACCATCCTCTCCCTCTCTTACCATTATTGGGTTTAATTCCCATTTTTGTTTTAAACATTGGAAACACCTACTAATAGACAAATGCTTAAGCATTTTAATTCTTCTCTGTGTTTTGCACCTTGATGTATTTCTCCCTTTTTCAGTTTCTAAAGATTCTGTGCTCTCCTGTTTCACTTCTAGGAGCACTTGAGTGCTGTTAGATATTTACTTATATCCACCAAGGACCTTGCTGTAGGTTTTTATTGTCCCTGGAAAATCACCAGATACAATATTGATGGGTAGCAGTAGAAGGCTTTATTAAAGAACAAATTGGATTTGGAATTTAGTTGTGTAATGGACTGCCTGAATATGCTACTGAAGCCAGCCAGAAAACAGGAGATGGTCATACTATTTTAAGACATCGTGCCTGGGGCCAAAAATGGTCATATTATTACTCCATCAAGATGTCAGCAATCTCAGATGCTGAGAATAAAGGAAGTTAAGTTGGCCCAGGATATTATAATAGTTCTGCAACTAGCTGTTGGTTCAGAATCCCAGGGGAAGTTAATCTGCAAAGAACAGTGAATCTAAGGCTGAAAGTTCATGACAGGTAAAAGAAAGATTGTTTTACATCCACGCTGGTGGTAAATGCTTAGAGAAGATGCTCATCACAGTCTGGTTTGTGAATATACTGAGTTGTTCTGAACTCCTTAGAAAGCTGTACATGTCAGAGCAAGTGCTGAACAAGTTCTTGATACAAAAAGTCTTAAAAAAGCAGTGATCATGTCTTTTGATTATTCACAGGACTGATTAATAGTATACATTGTGTGAGCTATGAGTACTTTGTCCTGTCTCTGATCCTGCCTCCTACTCTTCCTGACTGGATGGACCCCTGACAAGGGTCATTTCCTCACTGTGTCTGGGACTTCTGATGGGACCTGTCACTGTGACCAACCTGGTCCTGCTCAGATACTGCAGCACTATGTCCTCTCAGGATGGTCATTACCCTGCCTGTGTTGTGATTGCTGCCAGCTCCTGGCTCATCTTCCTCATGCACCAGTACTGCGCTTGCTGCTGCCTGACAGGCTGTATCCGGTAGAATCCATCATCTGGATTGTTTTTAATAACATTTGTTTTATAGTTTAAAATAACTAGCAGGTAGATACATCACAGATACTAAAGGCTGAGTTAGCTGATGTTAATATTCACTATTTCTGTTGTTGAAGATTGTGGAAGCCACAGATACAGCCCACAGCTTGACCAAAATAGTTTCTGTAGGACAGAATGAAAAAAAATCTATTCTAGCCAATTTGAACTATAAATGTGAAAAAAACCCGACAAAACAACAAAACAGGAAAGCCTGAATTGCAAGTGATCAATGGACTTAGGACTCAAAGAGCATCTGAATTGCAGGATGACATTTGGGATGAACTGTGCACCCTGGGAAAGCATTGATTTGTTAGAGAAGTGTAGCAACCCAGAGTATCCCTCTGCTTAGTTAAGGGCTCCTGTACATCTCACAGTGCAGCTCAAACTGAATTTGCAGAATTTATTGTGAAATCAAAGTTACAAGAGAACTACCTCAGTCTTCATAGCCATGTCAGTTCATGTTACCTACCTGTCTTGGAAAATAGTAGGTTGAGAACAAGAAGAAGAACCATAAGACCATATGTATAATAGGTTGCTAAATCACAGCATATCCAATTTAGGTGGGATTTTGGCAGATCAAAAAGCATTTCAGGTTACCTTTTGATCCACATACCACCATAGCTGTGGTTGCTGTTACCTGCACTACATAAAGAGCTATTTCCAAAGTAGACAGACAGCAGACAGAAAAGTTTGTCTAAGTTACCACAGAGCTTTAACAGTTTCTTCAACGTGTTCTTATCTGCTGAGTAAATAAAACCTGCCTAATTATATATTTACTTGAGTGACCAGAAGGCTTTCTTCAAATTCATTAGTACTACTTGCTTAACTGATCCATATTTTATAGTGCTCAGGACTTGTTATTCACTTTTTCACATAAAATAAACCAACATTTGGGGTCTGATCTCATAATCCTTTATTTAACCTATTTTGATTATAGTTTCCCTATTGTCTGAATAAGAAAAAGAGGAATAAGCCCATAGGTATATTGTAAAAAATCATATTACGTGATGCTAAAATCATCTGAATCCTTTAACAAGGTTTTCTATTTCATATTGATATGAACCAATACAACAAAAAAAATTATTCACTTGCAAACACAAAACATACTGCTATGAGTGTTAGGTCCTCATACATGTCATATTAGTGCACCTTTTCAATAGGGCGTGCAGAACTGTTTGGCATTTTGTTTACTTATTCATCTGAGCTTTGATATGTAAAGAGTGTCATGCCTTAGCCAGAAGAGGCAGTGATTTCCTGTGATTGTCACATAACTGGATGGACAGCTACATGTATTTTTAAAATGAACAATATTAAATGAATAATTGAGAATGAACTATTTAACTTTCCACTCACCTGGATATATGTATGGCCTGGGTTGACTGAAATCATCAATCAGATGACTGAAAAAATCCCTTAGTGACTCCAGCTGCCAAGTATTCTTAATCCATTCCATCTTCAGTCTTAACCTAAAGAAATAGTAGATGTGACGTTATTGACCTTATAGACACAAATTTATCACAAATGTTTTGTGATTTTGTTGGTTTTGTGTTGTTTTGCATTTTTTTTGTGGTTTGCTTTTGGGTTTTTTGTTTTTTTGTGGTTTTGTTTGGGGTTTTTTTGGTTTTGTTTTTTTTGTTTTTTTTTGTTTGGGTATTTTATGCATAATCACAAATCATCAAATGCAACATCCTCTGGACACAAGCTGGCTTGTACTGAAACAAGACTAGGTTGAGTTGCTCTGCATTTATGTAAACTCCTTGTTTCATTTGAAATGTGCTACAGCCTTAGAACTTAGCTTTAGGTTGTATGTCTGAAGAAGCCTGAAATCTCAGCACAGTCCATATAGAGCTCACTTCAGCCCAGAATCGAAGAATCGGGGATCTGAGCAGGTTGGGACACAAAGCAAAAACAGCAAAAACAGGGACAACAGAAATTACTGTTTTGTTTTCAATATGTAATAGCAGCTAGTATAGAGAACACAAACTGGGGTTCTTCACTCTAGTACCTCTGCAGAGAAAAAGAGGAAAAGTGTCTTGTCTGATCTACATGGTTGGTCACTACACCTAACATCTACTAGAGAAAGGAATAGACCCAAGGTCGTTGATATCAGCCCATCATCACTGTCCAAAGAGATCGCAGAAGTAGTTGCTTACTTTAGAATAAATTTATGTTTATTCTAAAAAATAAATAAGCAGTATTTCTGAATCAGCGTTTCTCCTGATTTGTTACAGCATTCCCAAAAGGACAGACTGAGGAGTGAATAGAGTATTTTGATACAGGAAGACCTACACAACAGCATTCCTCTGTGAGTGGGGACTTCAGCTCAGCTAAATTAAAAGAGAGGTGAAGACATAGCGCATGGTTTCCATGCATTGAAGCAGCATTTAAATGTGTGGTTTTTGCCATCCAAGAGCATGTCTCTATGCCATAAAATGTCACTGATTAAATATACACAAATTTTTACCACATGCAATTGCTGTTTCTTGGTGTCAGTAACTCATCTGCACAGGTAAGATAAATGAGTGGTAGTGGTTTACCCTATGGGTAAATACAAAGATTAGGTTAGTCACTAGGTACAATCCTACTATTTGTGAATGAGGCATGGCACTGTCTCATATAAATTTTTGGTCTACCAAGAAAGCAGACCAATGCAAGGGACATTTCCCAGAGCCATACCACTTTAATGATAATTAAGTCTAAGCTCACTGTCATCACATAACAACTTCTGATGTCAAACACTGTGACTACTTAAAGAAGAACAGCCTTTCAGAGAATAAGTGGTATTGTTAGAAAACATTATTTCTGTTCCCATTATCCTGTTGACCATTGTATTCTTTCATTCAATGTATAACTCACTGTGTCAGCACTGAATCTGGTCCTTATCCAAACACAGAAGGGTGGAGATTTTTAAATACCAACCATCTGTTTGCTCCTAAAGGAATGCTGGTCAGCTACTAAAGTCACTGTCAGTGCCAGGTAAAGGAATGTGAAGAATGCTTAGAAAAAAAATGCATAAAACGTATCCCTTGTTTTCTTATCTCTTCTCACACAACAAGAAGACACTTAGTATCACCCCTGTAATTGTCTTCTGGCAAATTGTTTCATCAATATTTCCTGCCACAGATAGAACGAATTGTCATTATTCCTCTAACCTCAATTTCTCTTTAGCTGGCTAAATAAATGTGATGTGACCACAAAAGGCACCTTTACAAAATAGGAACCACAGTCTGCTGTACTGCTATACTGTTAAGCTTCCTAGTCTTTCAGACAGACTTCTGCTAATACCGAGAAAATCATTTAAACAGTGATTATTTAGTGTCTTAGTTGTTCATAAAATATTTTGTTTGCTTTTTTCTCCATTGCTGTGGGGTTTTTGGGAGCAGCAATAGGAGAAGACAGCAGGCAAATAAAAGTATAAAGGAAAAAGAGCAGACAAAATATAAGATGCATCTGAGCAGCATTCTGGTAGTATTCTGTAAGGCATTAGAAATCATATTAGCATCTTGTTTTCCTACTACAGGAAAAATCCAAATCACAGCTTTGCATTTGATCTTATTGTATTATCTGTGCCATTTTCTACAGCTTATTTGGCGTGTGGTGACCTTCAGCAGTAATATCTATTTCCACTACAGTACTTCACCTTTTTTGAACATAAAATTGTAAGAAGTCCCAGGTCAGTCTGGAAAAAGGTTTAGTTGCCTAATCTGTGGGTGAGTTTGGATTAGAATTATTAGCTTCTTGATGGGTCTTCCCTCAAAGAGCAGAGAAGCATTGCAATACCACTATGAAAACTCTAATTATGGTGCGGAGAAGCCGGGTGGTCCCAGGAGGAGTGATGTGCATTGCTCTGCAACAAGTACAGCTGCGCTGCTTATGGAAAAGGTGTGCTTCTGTCAAGCTCGTAGACACCACATATGCACTTTGGAAGCCAGGAGGCATGAAAAAGAGAGTTAGCACTGAAACAAAATGGATATGAGGGCTTTCAGCTAATGTAAGTTGGCACAGTGCCATGAAGCTATGTGGGTTTATTAAATGTAAGAGCTGCTGTGTATGTGTAAATTAGGACTGCCACCTGGCTGGTTTCCAGCTGTCTTGCCTGGTTTTATTCTGAACTTGCTGGCTGCTGTTGGAGCTACTGTACAGATTGGTCTGGACAGTCTCAGCAGAATTTTTTTTAAGGGGGCTGGCCTTTTCTGTGTTGAAGATGACTGCGTTTTACCTGTGTTTTAACAACAAAGTGCTGCTGAAGCCACAGAGGAGATTATTCTGAGACTTTATGGTAGTGATCACCCTGAAAAGAAAAAAGAGCCACTTAAAATGTGGTAAAATCAGGTTAGCTTCATTCAATTACAAGTTACATAGATGCATGTAGATAATGTTATGATAGAAGCATATTTTGACACTTACTGCATTATAGACCAATGGAAGCTAGTATATAGAAGTTTCACCTTCTAATAATTTTATAAATATGTCTCTTCATTATTTCTTTCTTGACTTTTGTTTTCTGCCTGGCTCTAGAAATACACCAATTGATAAACTTTCTGTGCTTAATTCAGTTACTAATTACTATTTCTCTGTTTCCAGACCAGTCAACATTCTTTCTTTTCTGGTGGCCAGTACAAGCCAAATCAGACAAGACTGAGAGTGCAAGTGCTGCACATTTTAGTTAATTTTGTGTCCAAAGTGTCTGAAGAATTATTTTATGGTCTCACTCAATTGCCATTTTTAAGACAGTGGTGACACTTCCAAAATTCAGGTTGGTGCCCAAATTTGTCCACACAATGCAAAGGCAATGTTTATATTCTGAGCATGTATAGAAATGCATGGCTGTGCTACACAATATGAAGCCTAACTGAGGTCTGCTTGGTTAATGGACATTCTTGGCTGGCTGATCTTGCATTTGTGAAGTTGTATCTGTCTTCTGGATTTGAAATAGTCTCAGCAACCTGTACCAGGCTACAGAAGATTTGTATTCTCCTGTATAGATGAGAAAAAAGGGTAAGCATTAATTCCAAGTGAGCCATCAACCCTTTTTTTCCCACATATAATAGTATCCGGATGTTCTACATCTGCTAGAAACGACTCACTAGCACCTAATACTTACAATATGTGTATAAACAGAGCAGGCTTGTTTACATGCCAAATGCTTACACTCACCCTGCTGTCCGTGTTGGAAATAGAGTTGTGTGGCTGTGAGTGATTCCGGTCCTTTGCAGACATTTTTGCTCTGCAAAATGTCTAATCAGATCATCATAGGTATTCCTAACATGGGGAGGGGAAGTAGAGATGGGTAGCATAGGCATAATTAAAGGAAAATATGAGTCCTGTTTTCCAGATTAGATTAGGTCTTGTCCCTAACCACAATAAAAGTGTTAAAAAAGCCCCCCAAAGCAGAAAGAAAAAAAATTGGGTTTTGCTTCTCTTAACATCAGGTAATCTGCTGTGATCAGGTCTTCAACTCATCACAATATACTGTTCTCATTTCAATAATTTTGGAACAAGAAGCAGAGGAAATTTGATGAGACATCCACCCAGCTTTGAGGATCAAGATACTGTGTTTGAATAAGCTTTTAAATTAGTAAGTGCTTATTATCATATTATATCCTAATGATTCATGCAACAAGTATAGCAATGTAAAGCTGAGACAGCTATACCTTGTAAAGATCTGTACATTCTTAACACAGTTTCCTAGCAATTCAGATAACATCAAATTTGTCACCTTTACGATGCCTTGCTTTGATGTCTCTGGCATTTTTGCGTGTGGGAAAAAGGTCTTAAAGATGCTAAAGTTTATGAAACAACTTTGCCTTCAGGGGCACCAACAGTTCACAGTCTGGAATGTATCCACACCCCCAACAATTACAGTTTTTTAAATTTTGCAACATTAAGACAATCTGAAAGCACACATTCTCTTAAAAATATGTACTTACTGTTTATGCCTATTGAAATTATCTGTAAAGATAATTTCAGCTAATGGATTTTAAATGTTCTATAATGTTTGAGCACTCTTAATATATATGTCGAGTTTTGTTCTTCCATCACTGAAACTCATGCAATCTAGCTGACCTTTGTCAATTATAAACACTTAACTGCCATCAGAGCCAGTTTTGCTGGCATCTCATATCAGATTCCTGAAAACATTTGCAGAACTATTGCAGATACTGGGGAGGTCACAACATTAGTATAGCATGTAGATCAGTCTCCTTGCTTACTGTTCAGCAGCTATCTCCTTCTTTTTCTGTGTAGTAGAAATGTTTATTTACAATTTTCTCGCAGCTGCAAGAAGCTGAATGAGCTTGGGCATAGGAATAACACTCTGAACCCATGTATTAAGATATAACCCTGCTCTAGTTCCCAATTAGGACAATGTCAAAAATTCTACTAACCAAAATAAAGGCAAAAAAAGGAACCAGTGTTTTCTGCTTACCTGACATGCTTAAATCACGACACTTAAGCATGAAAGAGCAATGTAATTCTGATTTGTCCCCATTAGATTGCACATATTGCTATTCAGATACTCTGCGTGCAATCTAATTGTGTAATGACCATGTCTTAAGGCCCCTATTTAGATGTCTAATATTTACATTTGAAGGTCTTTACCACTATAGAGAAGCTAGTCTTTCTTCTGCTTCAAAACATCTCTTACTGCCTTTTTTGACAGTGGATTTTTTCAAGTTTATTAATCTATAGAAAGTACAATGAAAGACTGCTAGGACTTTGGAAAATGAGCTAGTATAGGGAGAAAGCAGAAAACTTTGTGCAGTATTTTTATTTTTAGCAGAGCATTGGGCTATTTTCCAGTGGGAGAGAGAATTGCAAAAACAGGATGCTCTGTGAGTCACATCTAGGGGATCACATCTCCTCACTAGAATGCAAATACAATGTATGCTTAAACTGAATGGGGTGTGAACACACTAAACTGATGTGATAAAGAAAATGAGGAGTCAAAGGGAAGTGTACTAAACGCTAGGAACCCAGTTGAAAAGCAATAGGAATTGGAATTTGTAATGGTGAAGCACTTGGATATGACCAAAGTATTAATGATAAGGAAAACACAGAATTAATCAGTATATGTATATTTTTCTGCATTTGGAAAGATGTTCTATGAGTTTGTAGAATTTGAGAAAGATTAAGTCAAGTCCTTCATCCATCCACCTGGCAACTGAAAACAGAAAGGGTTTGAAAAAACATCTCCTATAGATAGTATTTTTAAATCTTCTTTTACATCAAAGAGTCCTTAAAGATTCCTCGTATACCTTGCCTGATGTTACTGACTTGTAGCTTCCAGAAAAAAATTTGACAATTTCATGAAACTGCTGAAGTGTTAGTACAGTACCACTGTTCATTAAAGGCAAATAGGAATACTGGAGTAACTGCATGCTGGGTAGTGTGATATAAATCCTAGGAGGGAGTGGTCAAGAGGACTGACATGGGATTCAGCTAAAAAGGAGTGAAGGGTGAGGAGCATAATTGATGTCTGAAAATTAGTTTTTCTCAAAGAAAAATGTGATGCTTTGGCAAGATTATGATTGATTGAGAAAACAGTTGTGTAGCTATATTTGGACTCCTGTAGGGTGAATGAATTCATATTGCCTGACACTATTATTTAAAATGCAACACAGTACACTAACAATAAAGCGTAATACCAGATTAAAAGATGGCTGACAGATCATAAAAGTAGCTGTCAGTAGAGTATCATCATGCAGGTATCTGTATTTCTGCAGTAGATATCATCTTTTTCAACATTTTCATCAATGTCTTGAAAGTTGATAAAACCACTACTAATGAGATTTCCATCAAGTGTAGTAAAGGGCATTCTGCAAACTACTGATGTGAACCACAGAGACAGAAAAAGTAACTGAAACTGCTTAGGAAGCTGGCACCTGGCAAAATATTTCTAATGCGAAGTACTTGGTTTGATGACCTCTGAAGATTTTCTCATTTTACTTCAGTTTCTCTGTTTCCTCTACATCTCATCTTTAGGCACTCTCATTGACACGGAGTGATTCAGCTGCTAGATGTCTTACGAGTTCTCTATTCACAGATACACCAGTCTACTCCAGACATGATTACTTGGCTACATCCCTACAAAAAACATCTAATGACTTTCTGCTTTTGAGGGCAACTGTCACAGCCTGGCCTCTTCCATAGTCTTACATTTTCTTTCCTTTCACTTCAGGATGGTCTCATCTAAGTTGCCCTTTGGGAGTGGTCCCTGACCTTTCCTAGTTCCCAGGCTGTTTTCTGGAGTAGTGGCAAGGTCAAAATGATGGCAGAGACCGCTGAGTGGCTTGAGTAGTGTGTGTGGATGAGTTCCAGGGATGGAACTTGTGTCTGGGTCTGCAATATATGTTTGTGTGGATACAACTTTTCTGTGCAAATGGAAGTCCTGCCTTCTCTCTCTGACATCTTTTAGTGTATACTCTTCTGACAAATCAAATTCCTCATGGATGAAGTGAAACATGTATTTCCCTGCCTGCGATCACTGCTTCTGACAAATATGTCCTCACAGCTACTGCTTTTCCTGATCTCTAACATTCTGTTATGTAGAATGATAATCTGAACATGTCCGTCAACCCCAGACTCTTCATCAAGCCTTGTGTCCTGCCTTGGCCTGTCAATAGCCCTACACAGCTTACACTCACAGTACAAAAATAAACAAAACAAAGAATGAATAATAAGGATAAACTTATCTGGGAGCAAGGAATTTGAAGTGCACCTTCAAAGTGAGGAAGGGATTTGGAGCACAGGGAGAGTCATATAATTGAAAGCATGGTATGGATTTAAAAACCATAGCTAACATACAGTTAAACATGAACTTTTAGAAAGATATATGGATAGATAGCCAGGGAATACAGGGAGGGAATTGATTTTATCTTTGCAAGTGACCCGATTATTAGATGTAACTACCCACCCATTTCTTTTCCCTTCAAAAAAAAAGTAATGTATGTATTTTGTTTTTATGTTCACATTTGCAAAGATATGGTGAACAGTTGGAAGCAGTGTAGAAAAGAATCATAATAATATCCAAGGACTTAAGAGAATACCATAAACCAGTCTGTTTAGCAAAGCTGACTAGATAAAAACATGTAAATACCTTTATGTTACCTGATACTGAATGAAAAATGCACTTAGCCTTGACAACAGCTAAGAGGTGAATAGGAAGAACCTGTTCCAACCTGAAAAACTGTTAGAATGGAAAGGAATGTTAAGATTTTGCATCTTTTGTATTTAATTGTTGCTGCTTTTATACCCTAGAATATTTTTTCACTCAAAGCACTTTGAGTGCTTTCACATAGGTTGCTTGGGTAGGCAACCAAAAAGCAATGGTACTTTTATACTGAAATGGTCATGCAAAATTAGAGCATAAATACAGAACAGCCTTTGTTTCTGAGTATTGATGATTTGTTGGAAGTAGTGCCTAAATAACTAATATAACTTTAATGTGGTACATTACCTCTACCTGCAGTTTATGTCTACTATTTGTTTATCCTCCAGGTGTCCAATAATGTGTGTAAAACACATGGAAACCATGCGCTATGTGGAAAAATTGCTGAAGATCTAGAATGTAAAGCCCCTAAGCCAATTCCTTTGTGTTGTAACTCCGTTTAATGAAACTGAGCTGAACAAAATTTCACCAGTGATTAATCTGGCTCAAGCTGTTAATTTGCTAAACAACACGGAGAAGAGAGAAAATAGCTTTTTTCCTGAAAGCATTTCTTGAAGCTATATATTAAATATCAATGCATACCATACACAAAACTGCCTCACTGATTCATTAAGACCTTATAGAGCAGACACTACCTACAAAAATGAGTGATTTTTTCCTGTTTCATTTAGTTACTTCAGTATGAGATTATTTAGTTTGAGAGAGGCCCTGCATCATGATAATGAGTGCAATATTAACAACTACTGAATAATATTACATAGTCATCACTCCATCAAGTATCTATATTCCACAATAAATTTCACTGCAAGGCTGGGTTTTCCTCAAAAAAAAAAAAAAAAAAAAGAAAAAAGAAGAGTATAAAAAGTTCAGCCTAATTTTATTCATTGGTTCTGCTCTTTTTACCACCTTCACTGGTATTTGAGGGACAAATATCCCCTCCTTCCTTACTGAGGATAGGTGAAGGGCAGGCAGATCCTTAACAGCCTCCCAGTAAAATGCCTACAGATAAGGGGGATGAAGCTTGGCTTTCATTTGCTCTCCAGTAGGTGTATGTCACGCACATTCAGACTGGAAGAATGAAGGGAGATGTGAACTTGGATGCACTCTACCGAAGTCAATAAATTCTATGGAGCCGATGTCTTACCCTTTTAAAAGTGTGGCTTCGTTGATTCGCAGAATGAGGAGGATCTCTCCTTGCATATTGTCATTGGCATTGAGTAATCTTCAGCTCTGGAAGGACTGAATATTAGAACTCTAATTTGCAATCAGCACTGTAAAAAGCTCTGTCCTATTCACATTGTCTGGCTGCAGCAAGCACAAATGTATTTATTGAAAACCATTCCAGGGCACTGTAATTGTCCTTATTTAGTCAGTGTTAAAAAGGGAGAAATATATAATTCATGGCAATCTTTTGGCTGACCAAGGCTCATGACAAATGCTTACAAATGGGGATTAAAACCTGAGCTGTCAGTGAGATAATTAGTTTATTCCAGCGCACTGAAAGGCTGTGGTTGTGATGATGATGCGTGCCATCTGATGAGTAAGGAGTCATATTACAACACAAGCACATGCTCCCTCTTCCCCTCTCCTCTCCTCCAGTATAGTCCTTATTTAGCCAGCTATGATACTACTTTTCAGAAGGAAAAAAAAGGAGTTGTTTTAACTCTGCTATTTTCTGAATCTTTTAAAGTAGTGATTGACAGTCCCCATTTGGCTAGAGTAGCATCCAAGACCACAGATGTCAAAGAGAAATATTTGCAAATTCTGTCCTCTCTCTTAAAGCAATTATTTTTAGTTTCTGTGAGCAGGCTATACCCAGATATTCATAAACAGATTCCTAATGCAAAGGCTGACAGCAAATTGGCTGTATTACAAAACAAATTGTACCCTTTGTCAATAGGATCCATACTCTGGATTTTCTTTCTACCAGCACTGCTGATCACAACATAAGAAAACTGCAACTGGCTCGTCATTTTCCCGTCATTTTTATATAGGTAGAATAGCTGTGGAGGGAAAGGAGGAGAGGAATATTAGGTAGCTCTTCTGCTTTAGCGTAACACAGAGCATAGGATAGTCTGCAGCTAGTCCAGAATGTAGTTAGACAGGCAGCAAGTAGACTGAAGCTATAGTCACACCAGATAACCTGTAACTAGGGGCATTAAAGTCAAATAGCTCAGTCTTGCAAATTCTTATCCTTCAATCTCTGAGAATGAAATACTGGAGATTATACATCTGATTACTAGCAGGCTTCTTACCATGTGTCTTACCCACAAATAGCAGGAGAATGAAGACAACTATGAATTAAAAAAGACAAAACAAAACTGTACAGTTCCATCAGAACGTCAACATTGCTTTATAGAATGTCAGCTGGCTTTGAATGTGTCACATCATTATTTTTGTTCCTTATTATCTTCTATTTATTTAAGTTCCTAAATTTACCTTCTGTATTATTACAAAGCTTTTCAAGTCTTTTGTAATCAAGCACAAAGAAGTATTACTGGGTTTCTTATGGCAGACCCTGAGGTACATGGCCCATTCTAGGGAGAATAAGAGTAGAAAGATAAACCAAGTATAGGAAAAAATAGTTTAATCTACTAAAAATGCTTCTGAGGAAAAAAAATCATAAGCAGTTAGCCTGCAGATGACAACTCCTATTAGAAAGAGAAGTAATAAAGCTGGATCATGAGAACTAAAGCACTGGCAGCTCTGTAGTTAAAGAGGAACTCTTCATGCTAAATGAAGTCAAAGCAAGCTTATTGTGACAGATAAACCTGCCTCTGCAAAGGACAAGGCTAGTGAAAACAGTTTTCCCCAGATGAAGATGTTAACAAGCGGTAGAAGAACTGAAATACATCCACTTCACAATAAATGCCAAACCATAGATCAAGAATCCAAGTTTGAATAATGCTAGATATGGGATTTATTTGCATTACTCAAGTAAACATAATGTAATACTAAAGTGTCCAGTAGAAAGGCTGAGATGTTATTCATGGCATAAAACTTACCACTTTAAAAAAGGTAAAGTTGCAAAAGGATAGCATGCATTTTATTGCTTTTCCTGCTTGTACAAGACTCACTTAAAGGAAGAGTATTAATTGTTTCAAATTTGAAACTCATGTCATGCTTACGTTGTGTTCATGGGGCTCCTGCTGATGTCACTAGGACTTTAAAAGGCAAAGTATGTTCACATCATACAAATGTAGTGACATTTGGGAAGAAAGTGGGATTTGTACCACAGATAAGGGATCTGCATCGCAGCCAAGTGAAGGAAACTTTGTTCTTTGTCTTTAATAAACTTCCTGTCACATGTATCACTCCCAGTCTCAATAATTTCAAAATTAGTGAACTTCCTTCTTTCATAATTAGTGAAGTGCCTGTAGCTGGATAACAGAGGTTAGTTATTTTCTAAATGTCAGTTTTAGCAGAGTGTAAATGACTGGGGAAGACAAGGAGTGCAATGCATGCATGTAATACTTTGATGTGTGGAGATTAAATATTTTACAAGATGAATCATTTCCTGATGCCTCAAATGAGTGGGATTATTTTTCTTTTCTGTATTTTAAAAAAGTGGATGGTTGCATTGTTACAGTAGTGATGATGAAAGAAAAGGTATTTCTTATTTCTTTTGTGAACTCAGAGTCACACCTCTCCATAACTCCTTTCATCTAAGGAGTTAATGGCTGACCAGAAGACCCCGTGTTTATGTGACATGATGTACTTTTGATACAGTAAGCATTTGCAAGGAAACACACACTGTTGGTTTGGGGAGATACAATCTATGCCCCTTTTCTGTAAGCAGGTTTCTTGAAGTGAATCCACCAAGAGATTTTCCTTGCCAGCTTAATTCGTAGAAACTGGATCAGCTTTTTCAGGTTTTGTTTCAGTGAAAAAAAGTATTAGTGTAGTTACTGCCACCACATACTGCTTTTGCACACATGCTAACGTGGCACTGTGTTGTGTGGGTAGCTCTCTAAAAGGGTCTGGCAGCACTTTTATTGTGACCCCATGTGCCAGTAGATGTGCTAAGCTCTGTTTATGACATTATGAAAATGTGTGAGCTAGATGGGGTCACACCATGTCAGCATTAGTGCAAGAGGTTTCCACCAACACCAAAAAAGGGTATTGGTGGAATCAAACATATGATTTCTCCAATAAAAGCCAATACCTTTTAAATTCAGAAGCTAAGTAGATTCAGGTAAAGCCTGAGTCTTTAATTGCTGAGATTTAAGTCTGGAAATTCTACAGCTTGGCTAATTCTGTGACAGTGTATGTGGAATTGTAAATAAAGACAGCTCAGTTACAAACAGCTGTTAGACATGGCTTGCAGTCTCAAGAGTTAAGCAGAGATGGATGATTGACATGAACTGCATATTTTTAGTTAAGAAATGAAATATCCATATGATTACTATTTTTATCTTTTTAATTGTAAAAGAGACTGAAAGAAAAACCAACCAAATTTTAAAATGAATTTTTCATTGCATTAATTAATAAATGACTTTTTAAATTGCTCATTCATCAGAAAATGGATCTACTTCATTGACTTTTTCCCTTATCCTCTTCAGATTTGTCTCCAGGGCAAACATCTCTTTAGCTACACACCTGGCCTGGAAGAAACATCCTATTTCAAATTCTACTTGTTATAGCAGTGCCTGGTATGACAATCCTATTGCAGAGCCGGAGGTGTGACAAAGTAAGTTGCAGTTCATAAAACAGCCAAAGCAATTTTGTCTTGGCTCTAAGGGGTACAGGGTGTAGTTTGGGTGTACAAGCTAGGAAAATCAGCTCAGTCTAAGTCTTTGTCTAGGGCTAAAAGATTTTATTATCATGTACAGTAATCATGCTAACAGTGTTACTTGATGCTAGGTTGCATGTCTATACCTCTACCCTTGTGGAGAGCTGATGGGAAGAGCGATTACTGAAGCTGGGTTTGTAGGTGGGGAGAAAGTGTTGCACAGAAGTACATTGGTTGAGGAAGAGCTCTCATCAGTGGCTTATACAGCCCTCTGTCACTGGCTTTCCTGTCTTCACTGGATCTTCTTCTGCTGGACAGAAGAAAGAAATAAGTCCTTATACACTTATATAAGTCTAATCTAATGCTGGTAAAGACCAAAACTGTCTGTCCTCCAATTATCTTTACATTTATGCATGCGTACAGGATGAGGCAGATTCAACTTTTTACCTTCATGCCATACTTTCACCTTAGAGTATCCTTGAATATTTTATAAGTAAGATGGACCTTGTTTATTCCAGTTTTTATAGTTGCCACAGGGTGAAGTGTAGCTCTGTTGTACCTGGGATGCAAAAGGGATGTGAGAGTATTAGCTATGCACCCCACATTTTGTATTACACTGACGAAGTGTCTCTAAAAAGCAGCAGGAGTTCTGTCACATCCCACCTAGCTCACCCCACTCCTTTCACCCAGGTTGATGGGTCAGGCAGGTTATAGCAATGGGAAGTTACTATCTACAAACATATTGTTTCACTAGTTTCTTACAATAAAAACCTACCCTGAAGCAGCACAAAAGACATAGAATGCAACAGAAAATCAGTTTGTGTTTGGTGGTGGGGGATGGTGGTGAGTTCTTTTTAAACTGAGCCGTGTAAACAAACTAAACCAACTACTGTTGGTGAAGAGGGAACTTTCTTTGTGAAATATGTATTATGTTATACTTTTTTTTTTTTTTTCAAGACTTAGATTAATATTTAAAGACAATACACCTTGCTCAAACTGATGTTGGTGATACCTTTTTATAATGTCAGGAAACGAATGTTCCTCATGGGCCATGGGCACTACCACACTAATGAAGAGTTTGTGCCCATTGGCCTGGGCAGCAAGGGAGTCAGTAATGTAGTGGCTTGTTTTCAAATGAACCAGTGCCATATAGCAGATGCCTTTTGAGGTCTTTTGGTTGTCACCTGCTGGCTCAGTGAGCTTAAACATCTCTCATAACTCCAGTTCCTTGATAGCACTGACACGGCAAGCCCTTCTTCCTCATGACAGAGAGAAGTCTTGAGGGACTATTTTAAGGGTTGTAGAGGGAAGATTGAGGGGCAGAATATATATGCAATTTCCCAAAATTCAGTTCCATTCTTTCATACTCAGAGCTTAAATTCATGCAACATTGTGGAGGAACATGCCTCTTAAAATGCAATCCTTAGCAATCTCAGATCTGTTTATTATCTTTTTTAAAGAAAATATCCAGCTTTAGGAAACAACCCACAAACAGTACAGCTGAAGTATAACACTTATAACGGTGTAAATGTGAATATAAGAGGTCCTGAAAGAGAAAAAAAAAAAAAGAAAGAAAAGCAGGCTGAAAAACACATTCCTCTTAACTGCAAATCAACCCTCACTTTTTAGTGTTAATGATTTTAGGTCAGTTTTGCATTTCATTTCTATAAAAATGGCATAAGAAAGGTTACAAATCTATGTCATCTACTGTGAATGAATTCTCTTTTTGAAGCTCTACAGCCTACGGTATTTAAATAATGCCATCACTGAATATTTTTCCGCAGTCAAAAACTAAGCCTAATGAACCAAGAAGAGTATAGGCACATGTTTAGACCCTACAAAAGAATATTATTCTCAAAGAGACCTATGGAACTCAGAAAACTATGCAATCACCACTTAAAGGTTTGCAGAGCTGGCTCAAAGCAACAATTTGTACTGGCAATGCACATACTAAGAACCACTTTGAAAGCAGCTCTTGTAAAACAGCTACCACTGTTATACACTGTTTTTCTTCCTATTCATATCCATTACACTCTGAACCTTGCATTACTGAACAAGAAGCAACTCTGCAATAGATATTTTGAGCTAAAAAGCAATTTCTAAGAGATTTTCTTATTTTTATTTTAATAATACTATATATAAAGGAACAGATTCTTCTTCCAGTTATACCATCATAAACTTTTCACAGATTTAACGTGGTTTACCATGGTTTTGCATACATGAAGACATAGTTTGGCAGGCTATTTACCAAACATCAAGAGGGTTAAGTACAGCATCCCAAACTTGAAAACGAATATGAGTTTTAGCTATTGAGGAAACTAGACACAATATTCATAAGAATATTCTAAATATCATTCTTTTTATTTCTGACAGAGAAGCTGAATAGGCATATTTATTAAGAATCAGTAACTGAAAGAAGAAGTTTTGGAAACATGTGCAGAGTTGTGAAAAACCTTCATCCAAATACACAGCTGTAGTTAGGGGCAGACATAGAGTAGAGCAAAAGTCATTTTGTAGCTCTGTTTAGTATCACCTGAATACCAAGAAATGTCCAGAATGGTTTGAATGCTGGATGCAGTCTCTCATAGGCTTGTTGCTGTCATCCTGAGAGGGCCTTCAAAGTGTCTTAATATTTCCAGGATGTGGAAAAGTTGTCTTTCCTGAGGGAGGAGGTAATGGCTTGCTTTCTCCTAACAGTGCCATGTACACTTTCTGTCAGATGGTCCCTAACACGCAGAGGTTGCACTTGGCCATGTAACGAGGTGTTCCCTCTTTATGTCACCTTGCACTGGACATGGCATCCAAATCAGTTGTCTTATGGAAAGCAAACAGTTGATTTATAACAGGAGAAGGTAATGACTCTTTCTTACAGAATCTGAAGACCAAAGAGGTTCCAACATTTAATATGAGATTTTCTGAATCTGAAAGTTTTGACAGGGTGCCAGTTCTACTTGTTTTGGGACTTTTTTATCTACAAGATCTATTCTTCCTGTGAAAAAAAGTGAAAAGCAAACAATAATAGAAGATTTTCATCTGAAAAAGAAATGAGCATAAGTTAAACAAATGAGTATTTTTCTTTTGATTACCTCTCATTTGCTACTGAACTGTGAATTTGCTGCTTCATTAGATATGAGGTGAACAAAGGGAAACCTAATTAAAGGTTGTTACCTGTCCACATCACTGATGCCTAAAATCTGTATCTCCATTCCCTGTTAGACAATGCACTATGAAGAACTGATGGCTAGTTTTGTTTCAAGGTCCAAGATATTGTATGCAGTTCATATCATGATATGATAATTATACTTCAGCAGTAAGATACCTTGTTCTCATTTTAGTTATCTCACAGGACTGAAATCAGAACCCAGTCTTCTTGAAATGAATGAAAGTTTCCTGTCAACAAAAGCAGGAGCAGATCTCTGAAGGAGAATTTTCCTAATACACAACACAATATATTGGTTGAAAATTAGATTAGTCACCCAAGCCTGGGGTCAACGCGCCTGATTGGTAAATCCCAGCTGAGGAGACAGACCTGATATAACTGAAAAATGCTTCCTTTGCTGTGCACAGGACAAGGAATACACTTGGGGACATATTTCTTCAGAGGCATCAAGGCTAAACAGTGTGTGGACTAGCAGGGTATCACTTTCTAAGAAAAGACCTTTCATAGGACTATGGTACCATAACACAATGAATTAATTTGCCAGCTCCAAGCCCACCTGTGAAAGCCAGTTTCAACTCTGTTTACAACCCATATTCACGATTATGCACACACACATTTATATATACATACACATAGATAGATTTTCAAGTATAGTGTATACATTTGAATGTATATATGTACAGCTAGGCATTGTTTGCGTTTCAATTTCCAATCTTTGTCACACGCAGAGAAGCTGTGATCTTGAATATGTTTTAACTTATATGTTCCAGTCTTTGCTAGGCTTGAGTGAGAAAAAATAAAAAATTCTTCACTCTTTAATGTCTGGAATATTTTCAGTGGTCCACCTCTTTTGCAAGAATTTTTGTCCCACTCTAACAGGGTTGTCAAAGGAAAGACAGATGAAAGCCACTTGTTCTTAAGTAGGTTTGCAGGAGGCAGAAAACAGTCAGTAGCTGTTCCTTGCAGGTCTGTCAAGGAGACTGCTGTTAACTGCTACCTAGTTATTGGAACAGTGTCCTGCTATATATATATGTATGCATATATATATATATAAAGTTCTTTGTTTTCTGGATCCGTTGTCACTATTAAACAGAGCTGTACTTCTATTTTCATGGGGATGTCCTATATAGTTTTATTTCAGCTCAATACAAAGTAGACAGAGTTTGCTGGTGAATCTAGCCAGCAGAGCTGTAAATATGTTTGCATAGTCATTTACACTTGAGAAAAGTAAGAGTGAAGAGTGGACAGAAGTCAGAGCTGGTACTTTTGCTCAGTTACCCAAAGCTGCCAGCATCCCAGAAGCAGCTTTGTGCAGCAGGAATTACTGTGTTAGCTACTACAAAAGCGTCGGTTCTGTCCTACTTGATGCTGGACTTATTAGACACACTTGAGCATAGCAAATCCAAGAAGTCAGAAGCATCCCACATACACAGAGCTCAAATCAGGTACAGTACTGTACTTGTATGCAGTGGCTTTTTGTCCAGGATTTCTAACAGATCAACATCTGAAGAGCTATAGCTATAAATTACTGCTCGACATAGGATCTTCTGCCATTAATGATAGTTGTCTGGTGTGATGATGTTTCCTTAAAGAGCATTTAAAGGAATTATATAGCCGCCTATGATGCAGTTAAAGCTATTGCAGACATGTCAACATTTTATACTGTGAACAACATTAATTCATTGTGTCTATTCCAAGTGGAATAACAAAAAGATATATCTCTGCTTTTGCACTTAGAACCAATTAAGCACCACGCCACAATGAGGTTTATTAGCTTGGGCTAAACATCACATAGTATGGTCAGATAGTTTCTTCTCAGTCTGAGAGTGGACAAAGGCAGCCTTACATTTGCTATAAATGTGGTATAGGCTTGCACAGTTTCTCGCAAAATAGCTTCAGATATGGTCTGGTCTGTATGCAAAAGGTTTTGTTGGTAGGATGCAAATAAACCTCAAACTGATCAGTCTTAATCCAGTATCAGAGTGGATTTTTTGGTCTGTTTATGCCTCTTAAGAAGACGTTTAGGTTAAACTGAAAAGCTGTGCTTAAAGCAAATCAAAGCTGTTTACATTTGGGATTATACTAGCATAGCTTCACCTAGACAGCTATATCAGCATAGTGGGTAAAATGTAGACAAAGTCTACAGATGTGCTGTGATAAAAATGTAATAAGCTATAGGATGGAGAGGAGGAAGGACGAGAATAACAACAATAATTTGTTGTTTGTATTTCACAAGCTTTGAAAAACTTTAAAAAAACCCCTTTTTTCTCTTTCCTGTTTCTGTGTGAAAGACTCAAACAGACAATAGGGTAAAATAATTCTGCCAGGGTTTAGGAAACTATGCTGCTGACTGTATAGAAAATGCTGCCAAATTCAGGAAATAAGCAGGCTGAAATAAACAGAAAAACAACATTTTCTTTTCCCAAATCTCTTTTAAAGTAGATCTTCTCTCATAACAACCATATGCCAAAATAATTCGGACTGAAATGTTGCTGGTACATCCAGGTTGCTTCAAAGAAAATACGTGATGCACAGCCTTTTACCTCTGTGGCACACTTCCCTGGAAACCATTCGCCTCTTCATACACCATCAAAATCAAGCATGCTGCATGTTGTTACACATGCTATCTTAGCCTGGACAAGAGCGTAGGATTTATGAATCTCTGAATAGGGGCTTATAAGTTTGAGACAACAACATTTTTACGTTTCGGCAAAGATGGTGCTAGCTGGCTCTTAGTATTTCCCCTGTCAAGTGATCCATGAAGCCGTGTTGGCACCAGCTGCACAGGAAGCTGAGAATACCTGGACCCTCAAAGGGAGGTCAAGTACCTCATTGACAGCATGAAGCAGGCATGAAAGAAAGAGTGGGAATGCAAAAAGAAAAAGCAATTGCTTTCAGAGAAAAACTGGGGGAGAAGAGGTTCAGCATAGCGTGTCCAACACCTTCACACCCTTGGGCTGGCCCTGTGAAAATGGAAAAATCTCAGTACTGCTAGGACTGGAAATCCTAATGTTTCACTTCAGTCTTAATATGTCTGGAAGCATAATGTTATTGTTTATTGTCTATGCTGTCCTGTCTACTGCTGAAATGAATTGCTTCCTAAATTTATTCAAATATATTCAAACCAGCTATAATGGAGGGACATGGCTTACAGACTCCTACAACAATGATTTCCCACCGGTGACATTCATCGCAATAACAGAGAGTCAGTGCTTCACAGCTGAGCCCATTTTCACATTGTCCTGAGTGGAGCTTGCTCATGCGTGCAGTCCTGCTGGAAGGAACAAGACTAAACACTTTTTGGGTGCTGTGCAAAATAAAGGCTGTAAGTGTCAAGTTCCTAGGATGTGATTGGCTGAGATGGTGAATGATTTTGACTCCCACTGAACTCAATGGAACATTCAGCATCTTTTTGGATCTGTCTCCTGTTAATGGGAGCATCTCTTCTTGTCCATGGTGGTCTCTGCTCCTCCCATCCATGGAGACGCAGCGCAGCCTCCATCAACTGAACATAGCTATGAGTGAGAAGGCTTACAATGGCTCAAGGTGTAGCTTGGGTTTTCACAGGCTAGATCAAGAATTCTAAGGGTTGAAAAATTATGTTTGGAAAATATCACAGAAACACCATTTTTACTGTGAGTGCTGCTTCTGGCATTGAGTCTGATGGATATTCTGAAGTAGAATAAGCAGCATTCAGCCTGTCCCTACCATCTGCCCAACTCCTGTTTTCTTTTCCTCATTCAGTACCATTGGAAAATATCAACAGAAAGTGTTTTTTTCTTTACCAAGAAAGATCATGTGCTGTTTTGTACTTACACTCGTGAGTCCCTTGTATTCTGGGAGATTACAGCTGCAGCATAATGAATGGTAACCATTTGAACTCTGAGATAAAGTGCTCCAAAACTTGATAAGGGCTCTTGAACTATGTTCATGCTACACACATGACTAATCAGGCAATTTGATAAATCTCATTTTCTGCCCAATTACAATATAAGAGCAACACAGGAGATGTATTCAAGATATAAAACAGCGATTTGGGAGCAGATGGAAATCTGAGCAAGTATTGGGTTAGGGACTTTATTTTTTTTTTCTCCCTGAGTGTTTTGTATGATCATACAAAATCTATCTGAGGAAAGATTGAAGTTAAGCAGTGACTGCTTCATTAGCTAGACAAAACAGGGAAAAAAGACACAGGTTATTATTTACTTTTAGCTATTTGTAGTAGCACCTTGAGGAACAGCTGACCATGGAGACGCTATTGCACTGTTCACTGAACAAATACATAAACAGACTCCTTGCTGTAAACAGCTGATGCTTGAAAGAATGTATCACACAAAGTATAAAAGTATATAAACATACATTTTTAATGTAGAATGCTGAAGCACAGTCAAGATTCAAACCCATTGTTTCTCACTTTTTTAGATAAGGTTATCTTTAATTGCTATGGAGATACAAATTTACAGCTTTTAGCTTTTCAAAGCAAAATGGGGGTAAATCACTCTAGTCTTGCTAGCATTGCCTTCCTAAGTAGTCTGTTCTGTTTCAATTATTCATTTCTTTTCTAAAACTCTTTTTCACTAGGTTTGTTTGAAATGCATGCTACATGACTGAAATTTTTTGCACCTCAAAATTTGGTATCGTGTCTTTTTACGACCATGGGAAATGTCTGTAAATTCTCCCTAAAGTAATTCTATATATCAAAAATATCTACTTTTTCTGGAAGGAATCACCCTCTGGAGGAGACTATCATGGTACAGCAAAAGCCTGTTTTACTAGCCTAGACTGTAATGTTTATTTCCAGAGACCTAAAATGAAGGCAAATGATTTTCCATAACGGTGTTACTAGCTTTTTTGGTACACCTTTCCTCTCTTAAATCTCGTTAAATAAATGCTTAATTAAACCCATTAAAGGGAAAGCAATGCCTTATGAATGCACTATGCCAAGCAGTTTGATCCTACAGACCATGAAGTCTGGTAAAGACTCTATCACCCCTGTTGAGCTATTAGGAAATATTCTGATTCTGCATTGACAGCATAAAATGTGCTGAGACCTTCTGAGATGGAGGACAGACAGTCTATATTTCTTCTGACCACATTTAAGTGTCTTCTGTGTCAACTAAAACATATATGAGTAAAACAAATGGCACCATGTTTATTCCAAGCCAAACTGGGTTACTCTGAGTAGGTCTGTGCATGCAGTTTCTTTTACTCTCCAAAACACAGTAGCCATGCAGAGAATTAAATCTGGGAATGATTCCTCACCATGGTGACCTCTGATCTGTGCCCAGCAGCTATTTGATATAGGAATAACTGGTTCAGGCCAAAGCTGTGCCAGAAACTGCTCTAGCAATTTTTTGGTAGGTAGGAATGATTGAATTCCAGTGCCCAGCACTGTTTCCTGGCCATGTTTAATTTGTTAGTGTAGAGACAGCCTTAAGGTGCAATTCATCCCCTCCCGATTTAGACATCTAATGTAGATGAATGCTTCTTAAGCTGTGATCCGTGGACCATTTGGTGATCTGTAAGACATCACAAGATGATTTCACAATTGTTTTGAAACAACTTCAAAAGCTTTTAATTAATGCACACACATATATTTCCGGGCATGCAAACAAGAAAACAAAATGGGGAAAATAAAAGTCACTCTAGACTTTTCTCAAGGTAGCTGAATTTTATTCCAATGTAAATGAAAATCATCATGGCAGTGCTGTACTAGATGATCCTTGGCATAATTTCAAAAAGGTTATCTGGAAACAGGGTTAAAAAGAGTTGAGGAACAGCAGGCTACTTGAGCACTCAATGTCCAGCCAGACCCATGACAGTCTTCTGCTTGAAAGGATGTGCAGATGAATCACCTTGGGTGGGAGCTGATTTTACGATTCCACGAAATCCAGGTGCATCTCCCCTGTACTTAGATGTAGAGTGAGGCAGAAGCAGGAGGTAGATGCAAATGAGTATCAGTAGGGGTTTGAACTGGGAATGAACAGTGCACTGGTAGCATAATAGTTCTACTGCTCTAAGTACCTACTATGTCAAAGCCCTACATTTTATTAGTTACTATTTCAGTTTTGGTACTCTTGATGCTAGTCATGTTCCTCATTCTGTGCTGTTTGCCCGGAGTTTCTGACCCATACCTCTGTCACCCTCCCATGCCAGGGCACTGGTGCCTCTGAGGTCTTTGCTGCCTTTCTGTCCTTCCCCAGACAAGTTCTGTTGTGGAGCAAAGCCTGGGACCAGGTGGGTGATCAGTGGACATCTTCAGACCAAATGTAGAAGTGAAACAGGAATATAGTTCTTATATTGTAACATGATAAGTGAAGAGCAGAAAGTCCTAGCTTAGAAGCTGATGAGCAAAGAGATTCTGAAAGGGTAGATGGATCATAGCTTAAAACTCAAGAGCCTTTCTGCACTGCTATTTCCATCACAGACCATATACAGGACCTAATCTCCAGCAAGATTCAGCAGGCTGAGGGATGGGAATTAGTGAGGGGATTGACACACCCATTGTCCTCTAAGATGCTACTGCTGCCTCCCCAGTCAGAAAAACACCTTGGTTCAATAGTACCTCAATACTTTTTAAGATGACTACTGGGAAAGTTTTAAATGAGGTCACTTCAGGTTAAGTTTTGCTTTATGTGAGGCATCCCTGATACACCCATGTATCACATTTCTCTAGTCTGCATCACTAAGTATTTGAAAGGCTCACTTAGACATTTAACTTTATATGAATTCATCCTTTTTGTGGTCTGTTCCAATGTCATCTGAAATTTCTATTAACTAATTTGGCCATCAACCAGTTTGTCGGTGCCACATAATAGGGTTTTGTGGAGAATGGGTTTTTCGGTGCGTTAGGAATGTCATGTTTTAATCAATGTCTCTTTGAATGTTAAATATAGTGAAGGCTGTAAGTAAGAGACTCTAAATGCACAGAGAGAGTTTCCATGGAAACTGGAGCAGTGTCGGCTGGGTACCCTGCTCCAGTAACTCCCCGCACTCAGGGCTGAGGCCTTCCAAAGCATTTTTAGCAGTTAGATGGAGATGTTTTGAGGCTGTGAGCAGAGAGGCTGGATGCTGGCTTGGGGGCAGCTTGTAGGCTGGCCACAGTGATGTGATGGTAGGGTGGCAGCTGGTGGAGTCCCCCACTAATCTGGCACATGTATATTAGGTATACTGCTTATATAGAATTTATTTAGCATAACTTGCTTTAGCATTAATAGGTAAGATTGCTGAAGCTTTAGACTGCAAGCGTGTGTAATTTTTACCTAGCCAAGTAAAAAAAGTCCCCAGAGCTGGTTCAAGCCAGGAGTTAAGAATTCATTAACAGAAGCTGCAACCATAGAGATAAGAAACCTCCAGCCTAGAAACAATAAAGAGACCCACTGAGGAATGGGAAGACCCTAATATTACTGCTGGTCAGAGCTGTCACAGGAGGGGTGGGGAATGCAGATTGTAAGGGTATAGTTGCCCGGGGATTTCTTTTTTCAAGGTCCCTCTTTGGAGGCACCCAGCTCAAGATGCAGTGATATTAATAAAACTTACTTTTATAGAGGAATCTATCTTTCATCTTATTGATTCAGCAGAAACCTGGAGTTGAACCCTGTTATGTGTAATTTCTGTAACCCACAGGACGACCCTCACTGTTCAGGGGCATGTGCAATGGTCCTCTTGGCCACAGGCTGGACAGTCCTGACTGTGATTAAAGGAGATGAGGTTTCAGAAAAATATTCAGAGCCCCTACACAAATCTGGACTTGCAACCACTGAAGATGCAGCTTCTGAGCCTTCTGCCTTGACATTCCTCTAATAAGAAAAGTTTATGACCTGCAGGATAGAGAGGAGAAGCCCCATCATCCAGAGCATCCTGGTGATATGAGGAAGGCCATTCTGACAAGCTGGAGGGTACCCCTGGCCACTGCAGTGAGCACTGCAAAGGGCCCAGGTACTCTCTGTGATCAGTGCGTGTTTCAGTACTCATTCACTGATCTGTATTGCAGAGTATTAGCTCCTCAGGAGCCTGCCTCATCCGGGTCCCAGGCATCCGTCGGGTGTCCACAGAAAGCTGGTGGAATGACTCAGAGGAACTGTGGAGCAAAGCCAAATTCCTATGAAGAAAATGCAATCTTTTACTTTTCCTTCTTATTCTGAATGACAAAGTGCTATGACACCTTTCTAGGTTATTAAAATTAAAGAGGTTTTCAAAGTGCCATTTATTTATTGTCCTTTCTTTTTCATTTCCTTATTGCAGCTTCTCATGGCTCAGAAAATAAAACTACATTGAAAGCTCTTTGAGGCAGGGATCATTATTGTATTTATTTTCAGTGCTGCATGATCTCAGTTCCTGCATAAATCTTTTAGTCACTGTGCTATACTTGCGGTAATAATAGCCAGGACTGTCTACTAGGTGTTGCTTGTTACACATGTTCATTCCCCCCTTGATGCTCCTGGTCTTTCACTAAGTTTTTATTCAGTCTTCAGCAGTAAATCCAATCCCAATTTAAAAAAAAAAAATAAATATTTTTATTGTAACTTCCACAAATACTGAACGTGGAGTATTTAATACATTTCAGCTCACAGGGAAATGAGCCTTCCACTTCCAAGCGTGTGAAGCAACAGAGTGAAAGTGGGCATATTTCAAACAGACGTGAATGCTCTCTCAAGCTTACTCTCTCTCCGTTGGCTCTCAGCCACAATTTTAAAGCAATTTGCCCTAATCTGCCATATGGTTTTCTGTCTTTGCATTTTATAAAACTGCAGGGCTAAGTGAATGTGCCTCTTCGATAGCACTGACACAAGCCTGATTTAATTTAGACTTCCATATTAACATACCAACTAAATCAGGGCTGCAGCCTACGAGGGAAACTTCAGTGCTGTGCACAGCCAGGCTGTAATTAGTTACCAAGTGGTACTAGCCTACAGCCCTAGAACTGGTTCTTACTTACGACTATTTTTTGTAGAGGTCAGCCTGAAAGAAAATCAGGTCTACACCAGCAGCATGTGACCCCCAGTCCCTTCCCCAGATCAAATCAGGCCTCCAGTATGACATTCTTCAAGCCTGAAATCACTTCCAAATGGCAGACATTCTTAGTAAATCTGATTCATCATGTGGAAGATCTATATGCTTGCTGTACGAAAAACATCTCTGACTGAAATTTCCAGCAAGCCCTGCCAGTGAATCCTTTTATTCAAGGAGTCCATGCAGTATACTTTTATATCACAGATGGCTCCAGGACTCAGAGACAATTTCCTTAAATAGTCTCTCACACCAGGCATGTCTACACATTTTTCTTTGGAATTTTTAGCCTGTATCAGGAATGTGACATGGTTCACTAGACATACGCTCTGTGTGTGTGTTTTAAGGACACAAGTTGCCCCATAAGCTGCAGTGGGTCTGCTGCCCTGTCTGCTGCCCATGTACACATCTGCATGCTTGTTTATTCCTTTGCTGGATCAGTTGTAATGTGCATTGCAGGGTACCAAGCTAGCTTGGGATCCTAACTCCGTAGCAGCGTGTTTGGCCTTTGTCATGGACACAACTTAGCTCAACTGCTTCAGTAAAGTAAAATATAAACAGCAAACCCTGAGAGAGGCATTACATGGAAAAATAGTTTTATAATTTTGAAGGAAAATAATAATTCTAAAGTTAAATATAGTAAAATTTTAGTACTAATCTATAAAGAAATACTCACAGAAATAGGGAGCACCAGAAGATGCCAAGCTTCTGCCAAACTGCTGTAATATACGTTAAACAAGAATGAGAACCAACTTAACCAATATGTTAGTTAGTAAAACATGGATCTTAAAGTCCTGTACTCAAGAAGAGCCTTTTTTTCATTGATGCTCTTGTCCAGGTATTAACAAGTAAGTAGCAAAGAAAAGTCCTGCCCTGTCTGATAGGGATGCTGGACTTTTTCTGATTCGACTGACATTTTTTAAAAATCTAATTGAGGAAATGCAAAATCCCAAGAAGACACAAGGGATGAGCCAAAGCTGTCCAAATAGGTTACCATTTGTCAGCCAAGGGCCAAATTAGGTCATGTTAACCCACTATATTTCATGAATTTCAGGTCTAAGACTATGTGGGTATTTTTCAGTCTGGTTCTGTGGTAGACGTAGGCTACTGGCGAATCAGTAAAATCACTTACCATAGAGGGTCTAAGTCATAACCATTCCTATATGCTGCAGGAAATGTGCTCAAATTTGGTCCATAAACAATAAACAACTTTGGAATAATCTGACATTTAATGGAATTATTGAACCAATTTTTATCAATTAATTGGTCCAAAATACAAGCTAAACCCAAAGATTAAAAGTCTCAAAACTGTCAACAGGAGGAGTCCTGCTGTCCTGGGGTGACTTCCTTCACCAATGAATTTTGACCTTGTATCTCCCCCTTCAGTATGGAGCTCTCTGCCACCTGGTTTTACTTAATTCTGATCTGGGTTTTCCTCAATCCCACCTGTTGAAGCAGATTCATTTTCCATTATGTATTTAAATATGCTCTGAGTCAACACGCATGCTTTGTGTACAAGAGTGGGTCTGGGGGCTTGCCAAAGACACTGCCCCAGAGTGCAAGATGATACCCACTAAAGCCTTCTGTTGAGATGTACATTCAGCATCCCTCAAAGAGAGGAAATTCAGAAAATTAAAGTTGAGAGATCTTCAAAACCACCAGATAAAAGGTAGCTGGTTCTTTATCCAGCAGTTTTGCTAATGTAACATATCAGTTGTTGGTTTTCCAGCCAAAACTATTTCATGAATTTGACCTAAATTCGTTAATAGTTTTGGGACAACCAGAACTGCATTTTTCCTCAAATAAACTATTCATCAGAAAGAAAATTACTGCTCTTGTCACAGAACACCAGCTGCCTACCCATTCAAATAATAATAAAAAAAAGCTTTTAAATCAAAAGAAGCAAAATTAAAAGTCTTAGAATATCTCTTAACAGTCACAGAAGGCATGTAAAAAGAATAAAGTAAAAAAAAAGAAAAGATGCAGGAAGGCAAAAGGAACATAGAACAGTATGGGATAATTGTAAAACTCAAGAGGTTATTCAGTTGAACAGTTATCTTTCAGAAAATGGAAATCCAGCCCAAATGAAACCACAAAAAGTGTAAAACGGGTGTTGGGAATTAAGACTTGGTTGTGAAATACATGAAAGTAATGTAAGTGAGTCCTATTATCTCAAGCATATCCTGCACAGTGGAGTTGTAGAGGGCTAGGAGGGAATGTGAACAGCAAGCAGAAAAACGAAGAACAAAAGAGAAATTATGCAAATGTATCAGATTTGGGAAGCTGAGATTGTTGCCTCCCCAACAACTTGAATAACAGTGTTTAAATACAACTTTCTTTTTGTAGAAAGCACCACTCTCTAAGCAGCCCTTCCAAATGCTTTCCCATCTGTTTCAACAAATGTGATAATGAGGAGGTTATGCTGTAAACTTTAGAAAAAAAATCAATTTATTTGTCCACACTATGAAACACAAAGCAGGTAAAAAGTTGTGTCAGTCACTGTACCACAAGTGAGCATAATCACAAATACCTTTCCTTTTCTTAGCTCTGCTTTGCATCCTAAGAGAAAAGCACTTCTAATTTAGGTTTGACCAATTTAGGTTTGAATGAAGAAGAGAGCAAATTAGATCACTTACAACTCTGCCCTGCATGGATGTCTTAAGTAGCTATAAAAATGAACTATGCCTGGAAAAGGATTCGGCAACTAGAAGATTTCGTTTCCCTTAATGCGGGTTGTTAATATGTGTCTGAAAACCTAGGCATTTTATTAAGCTGTGCATTCAAAATCAAGGGAGGTTTTTAACTTTCTGCAGGAGCAAGGAACTCTTTCTGTCCAGTGATATTCCTCCAGAGCAGCATTAGGAGCATGCAAGTGGTGCCATAGGAGCCTTACAAAAGCAATCCCTAGCAGAGAGCCTGTCATTTTCCACATCTTCACTAGCAAGGGGCAACTGACTTAGCTGATGAAGTGGAAGCTGAACTCCAAACCTCTGGCCTTTATATCCCAGCTCTGTTTCAGTATAATTTTGAAGTAATTCTAGTGGAAGTGACTAGATTTATCAGTGTATGAATCTGGGATATGTAGTCACAATCTGGCTAGGACTGAATTCTCCATTTCTTGCTCTTATATTCTCAGTGCAGCTGAGATCTAAAAAAAGTCAGGAGAATGGTCAGAACACGAGTTGTGAGCATTAGGCTAAGGAAACCTTATAAACAGTATTTGAATCAAAACAATAAGGTATATGAAAGCATTCATGTAAATACAGTGCCATGGTTCTAGGGCTAAGCTTTATCATTACAGACCTTTGATACAACATCCAGCACCACAGGCACAATGTGATCTGTTTGAAGCTGAGTGGGGTAGAAAGTCCAAGCTATCTAAATTTCCTTCAGTCTTTTCAGCATCCCTGTAATTTTCTCAGATAGAAGAAGGTGGGTATTGTGATTCGCTGATCTCTATTTTCTAGATAAACTGAAAGAATTCAAGAGGAAAGAAATAAGGTTTTATGAGTAGATTACAATGTATCAGAATATTAATTATATTCTTTCTGGAAGCTTTCTGTTGGTGGTATTTAACTTTGCCCATTCATCCCAAATTTCCAGATGTTCAGTAGTTTCCCTGGAGCAGCAAATCTAACCAAGTTTCTTTCTGAACACCCCGCAAATTCCATAGAAATGGTGACTTCAGGCAGACCAGCAATACATGTGTATCTGGAACGCATCACACATACCACGTATACACCAAGCAGATGGCCCTCACCGCACGGTAAATCTGAAGTCCTCCTGATGCTTCAGATTTACTACCCATATGCAGAGCAGCTCTGCAAAGCACAACTGATGGGGCCAGTGTTTCCGGGAATGATCACTGCTTGTGAGTGCTACAGCGCATGCTGCTGCCTGGGAAATCCCTGCCAAAAATCCAGCAGTCTCCCTTCTCGTTTCATCCAAGTAATGAAGGGTAGACGGTAGTTTGTTAGAAAGGTATTTGTCCTGTGGAAGCAGACGATGAGAGCAGCAAAAACAAAGCTGGTGGTGATAATGCTGCTTGCATTTTTTCTGGCTTCACCTTGGCTCTGCAGACAGTGGGTGCTCACGCAGCCCTGCTGCCCTCCTACCCATGTGTCCCCCAAACCATCTCTATCCCCCAGTGTTCTGTAGGGAAGAGGCTGTACTTATGTGTCCCTGCAGCCGTATGGCTCCAGCTCTTCTGCACAGGTTCCTCCTAGTTGCTGGCTCTACCCCATCAGCAGCAGCCTGTGGAGTCCATAATCATCACAGTCATTCAATGACCAGTTCCTGCTTACATTATGGAAAAGAGAGTGGTGCGACAGAATGTGCTGCTTAAAGGCTCGGCAGCCTTAAAAGCTCTTCTCCTTTTCCTAGTCTGGAATAATTCATCCAGCTAAATACACTGCTAGAGATATCTTTGTGACTCATTTTTGAAGGAGAAGAAATGAGTTCCTCCCAGGAAGGGGGAGAGTTGCAGCCAACAAGTAGCCCAGTTCCTGTTTGGTTAAATAGTAGTCTCATTTCTTGCTGGGATATTATGGTCTTATTAATTGAGAATTATAATATGATTTTGGCTAGGGTAGGCCTCTGTTTTAATTCGTATCTGCTGAATACAGACTAAATTCACTCTTTGATATTTCTTTCCTGACATGGTGACAAGAGAAAGTATAGGACAGCTTGTTTACTGTTTGTTTCAGCGTATTGCTGAATTTTATGAGTCAATACATTTCATTTCCAGAAATGTGCACTTCAGTAGAAAGAACTCCACTTTAGAGCTGAAAGGCATGCATCATGTCAATAAAGACAATATTATCACATTAGATATTGCGATGAAACGCATATATGTTCTTAATGATTTCTTGCTGGCTTCCGGACTGAATTCCTATCAGACATTCATTTCTCTCCTCATGCTCGCTGTCTATTTACTTCTGCTGCTATCAGGCAACACCATGCTTAATAGAAATCTTCTGCCTTTCTGTTAGCAAGTAATGGCTATGTGCAATCTGGCATGTGTTGAGTATAAAGAAGCTGGGAGAGCTTTTTCATTGTTTAGGTAAATGTTTCCTCTTTGATCTGACATCTGCCCTCTCTGCTGCTCACACTGCAAATTGATGCAGTTCTAGCAGAAGCATGGGAGACATTTATAGGGTTTCCTGTTATGGAGTAATTTGGGGAGCATCATTTTCCCCTGCTCACTTTTTGTCTCCAGCAGCAACAATCCGATTCTTTGTGTTTTCAATGGGAAGCCAATTCTTTGTCTCGCCCTTTCCTTCTAGTTCTCCCTGAAGGCTATAGGAAGAAAGAACATGAATAACCAAGCCATGAAATCATAAAATAGTCCCGTTTACTGTTATCTTTCCAAGAACAGTGAAGGCATTAAAGTTCTGAAACCTTTTTTCTTGAAGCAAAGATTGCAGCTAGAACAGGAAATGGCACAACATAAATTCAATTTGTGACAATTATTCTAACATGAAAGAGAAATAGTATAAATCACTGATGTCAAACACTCTGTTCATTGGCTAGGTCTGGCCCATTTGAGCTATTTATCTAGTTTCTGTGACAGATTCAGATTTTGCACCACACATGCTTTCATTTTCTAAAAGACATGTTTCAAGTTTTTATGCTTCTGAAAAAGAGCTTCTGAATATGCTGTGAGTAGAAGCTGGTGAAGTAAAAGATGGTAGTTGTCTTTTTTTAAATGTCAGGGGAAAAAGGTATGTTACATTTGAAGAGACAATGTCTTCCTCTCTCCATCTCAGTGGGTGTTAACACTTGAACTTAAAGATAATTTTTGTGGTTGATGTTGAAATGTTTCTCAGAAATTAATTTTAAGAAAAGATGAAGATACAAATTCGGGGGGTGTGTGTGTGACAAAAAAAATTCATACCTTTTGAAGAAAAGGAACTAAAGCATATCACCTAAGTCTGACAAGAACTTGTTAAACTCCCATGCCATTTTAGCCATCAGTGGTGTAGGTGTGAAGCCTAAACAACTAAAGAGAAATAGACCCATCTGGGGAACCATAAGAAAAAGCTGTGTTGAATTCTTCACCCCATCTGTATACAAGCCTGACCCACAGAGTCTCCTGGGGGTCTCCCAGTTTTAGCCACTTCAAAGAGCATTGTGTAGTATTTTTGAATCAATTGAAGTTGCGTAAAATGCATTTTTTGGCTTTTCGTATTCATGCAAACATTGATTTGTATTATTACAAATAGGACCAGCTAGATGTTTTTAATTGATGAGATTTATTTCACAGCAATAAATATTTGGTCAGATATTTTATTGACTTCTCACGTAAACTGTAGTGCATGCCTAAAGCAGTTGCTGTTGGAAACAGAATACTGCCCTGACAGACTTTTGAACCAGAAACCGGGACCATACTTATACTCTAAACCATTAAAATTTACTGCTTGCTTTCCATGATTTAAGCTGCTTCATTAAGAAGGGGAGATATTTTTTTAAGATGTACTCAGAAATGTAGTATTTTAGAACATATCATTCTTTCAAAAAAAATAATTCAAGAAGTGTGGAGCTGTGAAATCTAAGAAAAACACGGCTTTTATAAAAACATATTCTGGGGAATAGGATATTCTATTATAGAGAAAAAAATCAAGAATTTAAGAATTTCAAGGGAAATCTGAGAGTCATGTCTTCACGTACTAGTCCTAAATTGTCTTTGAAATACTTTGCTTGAATTCTTACTCCTTTCCTGGAAAAATCAACGATATATTGTGAATATTCCTATTTTTACACTGTAATTTGCTGCTTATTACTACATATTACTGCTTATATGTAATATGGACACCATAGAATATATTAAAGGTCTTCTAAGAAATTTTGTGTATAATTCAGTACTGCACAGACAGAGAACTTCAGCAGAACCTTTCAACATAAAAGAAATTCTTATCAGAATTCTTTTTGTATCATTATCATAGGATTTTTTTTCTGGTTTTCTTTATGATTACTAGATTACATGAAAAATTGTGACATTTATTTATTGCTGTCTAGATAGTACCACTGTATAATAAAATTGTCACATATAAATTCAACTTCTGTTGAAAACTAAGACTAGAATATTTTTCATTGTTCAGTAGAAATATACATGATGATTCACACATTGGTTACAAATCAGTAATTCTTACTTATATGTGTATGTTCATATATGTAACCCTCTTGTCAGGTAGTTAACAGCAACTAAAGGGGCAGTATTCAACCTCTATATAGTCCCTCCTGCGAAATAATTTTATTGGTCTCAGCCCCCAGCTAGAAACTGGGAAAATTGAAACAGGAAGTCTCCAGGTTCCCTTAAAAAGCTGAACTTCCTCCAGTCACCAGCTGTCTGAGACTGCATATGAACAAGGAAATCTTTCTTCAGGAGAAGGAGCAGTCATGAACCCTAGAAAGCAGACCAACACAACATATACAAAGTAAAGAATCAAATGGAGCCTCCCATTCAGTGACACAATAACAGTTCCTTTAACACTGATCCTCTTTACTGCAAGCTGTATTGTTTTGTCCATGTTGATCTGGAAGTCTGCTTTCATTCCCAGTGGACAGTTTGTCCCACAGATGCTTTGCAGTTCCCATCCCCAGTCCTGCCCTTGCAGCCCTGTAAACCTCACTGGTGTCTTCAGCTACAGGAGCAATGTGGGACCAATGAGGACCCTGCCATAGAGTTGGAAACAAAACCTTATCACAGACAAATCTGTGCCTTTTCATAATCTCTTGTAAGACCAGATCCTTCCAAAATCTAAAATTGGACCCCAGACAGTTACCTCAGATTATACTTGCAACTTCTGGGATGGATAAATTACAGAAATGAAGCTCACTACTTCTCTGGAACTTCAGGACATGAGTTTAATTTATATTGCAATAATTTTAAGCAAATAAATTATAATTATATTATAGTCATTAGTATTATGCATTATGCCTTCTATAATACTGATAATATTTTCTCACAATCAGCTCCCCCCATTATGGCAGCATGAAACTCCCAGCAGCAACTAGGTCTATGATTCTATGATTTTGTAAGGAAATGAAAGACAGATGAGTATGAGATTAGCCATCACTTTCTTTTAACTGGTCCTGGTTAAAGGAAGTATATTTTTTTCAGGCATGATAATTTAGATGGATCATTTCTGCTCTGGGTTTGTGCAGGGAGGTATTCAAAACCCAAATAATTTATTTATAATGAGGGAACGGCTTCAAAAAGCAGGTATTCAAAGCTATACCTAACATTCCATCCTTTCCACGTTCATGGTGTGTTTAACCTGAGGACTTCCACAGTGGAATTCTGTCATCAAAATAGATGTTGCTTCTGCTTGGAAATTTCGCTTTCAGCCCCTTGAAACCTGTTGAAATATGCTACTGGAATTTAAGCCACAAAGCTGCCTTTAAAGTTACATTCCCTGTAGCAAACTGGGGCATTAAATCAATGGGTCTATTCAAGTGAATTCACAGTTCTGACCATTAAGGATGCTTTCTCAGAATAGAACACAGTTACTGAGGAGAAAGTCCACAGTGAAATAAATCCCGCTATGGTGAAATTCAGGCCTGGCTGATGTCAAACAGAAGTCTGGCATTGACTGTAAAAGGCCAGGATTTCACTCTTAATCACACCACCCCCCTCCCCTGAGGAGGTGGTATCGTTGTTACTTATTTACGTGATGCCATTAGTGCGCTAGGCACATCAGATGTGCTCCTTGGTTGGTGCAAAGCGGCAGTGCTCCATTAATTCCTGTCCTGCTCCCGTTCTCCAGGGTGCAGTTCTCGCAGCCTGAACAGCTGGTGTGGCCATGGGAATGATGGCAGAATTAAGACCTTAGTACTAAATTTTCACACCTCCTTATGATCCCTCTTTCTAAACCAGAGCTTTTAAGAAACATGAAGCAGCTCTCAAGAGACACACTATTCATTTATTTGCATTTTTGTAAAACAAAAATGTGTGTTTTTTGTTTTACATGTGGGATGCTGTGCCAGCACTTATAACCACCTACAGAGTAGACATTACAGTAAAACATTCTGGTCATTATCAAACCTTGATAAAATTCCTATTATAAAATGAAAAGCAAAAGCAAATCGAAGTCTTTTTCTCAGACCTAATTGCATTACTTTCACTCCTCTATCTTTTTTCACTAGCAGAAATGATGTTAGCTCAGGAGCAGAGGACTGAATTTCAGAGGTGATGTCCATGGAGCACTGCTGAAAGTCCTTCATGGACACAGGGTTTGGCTAGAACAGGATGGTGACTTGCATCTCTCTCATTCTTGGATATTGACCTGTTATGACAAAATTACATTATTCTTGTATCTCCACCTGCTTGTGCTTTATTTTGGCTTTTTGGGTATAAGCTAGGATAGAATTTCTTGCTGATTTTTGTACTGGAGTTTGTACTGCTGATCTGGGGCTCTTTATTATTTATATAAAATGAACAAATAAAAACCAGCTGTGGCATTTGCAGAAGCAGCTGATTCTTCAGGGTGAAACCAAATCCCCAGTAATAAAGAAGTCTGTCTTATAGAACCAATATGTAAGCTTTTAGCTAAAAATATAGCAAATGTTAGAATCATAGAATCATAGAATTGTTAGGGTTGGAAAGGACCTTAAGATCATCTAGTTCCAACATCCCTGCCGTGGGCAGGAAGACCTCACACTGCACCATATTACCCAAGGCTCTGTCCAGCCTGGATTTGAACACCGCCAGGGATGGAGCATTCACAACTTTCCTGGGCAACCCATTCCAGTGCCTCA